>JALPQI010002502.1:0-87327 GCA_025490895.1 Thaumatotibia leucotreta
TCTGTTGTAACAATACTTGCCGAGATGACAATGACGAAATAAAAACGCCGTATAAAAACGTCGAATATTCGCCCTAATGATAGGGGACGGGACAAACAACTACAAACTTACGGAATCTCTTCACCTACTCGTGGTAAGGATTAGTACATTGTGTATTAAGGGCGGTAAATAAGAATTTGTGAACTCGTGTGAAGTAAAGCCCAAGCCAAAGGCGCGGGCTTTACTACGCCACACAAGTTCATAATTCTTGTACCGCCCGTGGCACACACAATGTTTTTCATCACACCTGTGAGGCAAAACAAGTAAATAAAACTATATTTTCACAAAACTACTCTAAAATGGTCTAAATCATTTCTCAAATCGGCGCGTCGCGCCGCGCTAGTGCGACGTAATGTTGTATAAAAATCCTTGACAGCCCTAGGGTTTATTGACGCATCTTCGGCGCGCATCGCCGCAGCGTGTTGGCGCACCTACCGAACAGGTGTGATGAAAACATTTTCAATCCAAAAATGTCGTGAGTCAATGGAGAACGCACTCGCCCCTAACTGCGGACTTGTTATAAATAAGCGGTCTCTCGATCTCGTAACGACCCGCGACCGGCGCTGCGCCCGCGTCACCCTGCAGATATTGCGCGCTGATTTACTACTACCCTTTATTTACTGCCTAATTACAAAAACGTAAGTACTACTCAAAAGAAAATAAGGGTGATGGCCCTTCTAAAATCAGTCATTCTGGCCGGTGAGATGACGCGTCTGCTATTATATTTAAGTTTATTATAAGCGTATCTAAATAAGTGAGGTTTATTAGTTATAGCAATCAAATTTAACTATTTTTTATGGTAAACAATGTAATAATGAAATAAAATAAGACATTTTAAGATAAAGTCAAAAAACTCAATGCCCCCTATTTTCTTTTGGGGGTTATACTTAGATAAGTCCGTTTTATGTGGCAGCCATGGCCAATAACCTTACCTACTACTAGTAGTTAGGCATCTGTGGCCCTACCGCGAACCAACACGTACAGGCAACGAAGTGTTGCCTCCCTATCACTCTTACGTACGAAGTCACAAGTGCGAGAGAGCAACACTTCGTTCGTGGTTCGCGGCAGGACCTCTGCTGTATTCGGACGTTGCTGACCTTTTTTATGTAATGTATTTTGTTGTTGCTTGTTCTGTAATGTATGTTGTTAGAGTTATTAAACTTATTAATATTTTCTTGATTATTTTGAAAGTATACCGGGTGATCAATCCAAAGCATTATGCGTCTTATGTTTAAGCTCAAGTTCTTTAATGTTAATAAAACATGTCAACAAAATACGATAAGAACTGAAATCATACATTATATAAATAAAAAAAAAAAACAAATTAAAAATTGATATAAAAATTAAAAACTAATCATCAAATTACAATTGCATATAAATTAAAAGAAATTAACAATTATTTAAAACATGCATAAAATAGTAATATTGATAATTGAAATTAGTCATGTTTATAATAAACAAATAAGTTTTTGTGTAAAATTCCCGAACGGAATGAAACGCCTGGTCAATTAGGAAATCTTTTAACTTTTTGACAAACAACTCATGGGAAGCCGCCTCCTTCATTTCACAGCTTAAACTGTTGTATATTTTTATGCCCACTACCCGCAATGAATTGGACGATTTTGCCAACCTGGCAAATACAGATTTAACTAGTTAGTTACTATGCCTATTCAATATTATGCGTAATTATGTTATGCTAAATCAATTAAGTAAGCGAATTTATTTTAGCTCGTATCACAACAGTGAAAAAAATATATTTTGTGATATGAGCTAAAATAAATACGCTTTGAAAAAAAATCTTAAACCGCACACTTTGCGACCATTAATTTTTCAGATTGTGGGAATCATGCAGCACCATAGCATAATCAAATTAACATTTTCGATTATGCCATGCATACAGGTTAAGTTTAAAAGTCGTAGAGAAATGCAAAATCTTTTATTTATATGTTTTTCACATCTACATATTAATTCAAATGACTATGTTAAAATAACAAGTCCATACGCGCAATAGTTTTCCCGTAAAGTGTACCACAAGAATGCCCTGGTTGTGGGATAGTGTACAATGTATTTGTACACTATCCCACGGCCAAGGCAATATATTTTATTCGTAAATATTTCTTTACCTACTGGTGCCCAATCCAAACATAAATATGAAACAATATTAATATGTCCATTGTAAGCATTACCCTCAAAATTATTAACTTTCGAAGTTACTTCCCACAAATTGAGCCGAGTAGTAATTATGAAGAAGTGCAAATTTTCAAAGCAACAATCAGCTTAAGCGGTAATACGGAAACCATTAAGGGCGGCTGAAAGTTAATAAGTAATACGGTAATTGCCTGCCAGGGACCTACTCGGGCTGCTTTGCGCTCTCACTTTTGTTTTATGATAATTGAACTCAAGTTAACAAACGGTTATAATTTGTGCATTCAAATGTAACTTGGATTTTTGAAACGTTTTTTAAATGTAGACGTACATACCTACTAGTAAAACGGAAAAGCCGTATATTTATTTTTTTATTTAATAATTGACAAATAAATTTACAATTGTACACCAAGTCGCTTACAAGTAGAATACACAAAAAGAATCTATAATAACATTAATAACCGACATTGTCTACTAATTTTAACAACATTTCAATATAACGAATACTGTAAAATACAAAAAGTCACAGATTATTTATTTTAATACGAAGAAATTACACATAATACATTAATTTAAGTACAAAATTTAAAAATAAATCATCATCATCATCATCAGCCTATAATAGTCGACTGCTGGACGTAGGCCTCTCCTATTAACTATGCGTATAGACGCATTAGGAGGTAAATGCTCATAATCGCCGCTCTGGGCAAGCGGATTGGCGATCGCAGTAATGTGTCCAGTATGATGACGCTGCTGCCCATCATCATTTTTTTTTATCAAATAATGGTCAGTGACACTTCAATCCCTTAGTCGACTCTTACGACACCCGCAGGAGGAGTTGGGGTGGTGACAAATGTATTCTTACTGCCGTCACCACACGGCCAAAAATAAATAATTGAATCCATCAAATACAAAATTACAATTTATATTTAATAAATAAATTTACTGCACACACATTAACTTATAAAAAGTCAGCAAACAAAATAGAAGAATAAATAAAAAATTACATTATTTTAATGAAATAAATTAACTTAATTTACATCATTATTTAAGTACCTACCTAAGCAGTATCGCCCAATTAATTAAATCTGTGTTTAATTTTTTAAACACAGATTTAATAAATTGGACAATTGAACATTGGAAAATGTCAACATCCGGGCATTTAAGATGCCGATCTTGTTTTTTGTCACAATTACTGTAATTTTGCTGATTTATTAAAGTACCTGCACTACATTTTATGTTGGTGGCAAACAAACGCACGGTCCTTCCGATGGAAAGCGGTAACTGTCGCCTATAGACGTCCCGGATTGGAGAAACAGTAAATTTACAATTGTAGCACTTGTCAACGTGGTGAAATTGGAGCCAGATTAATGTTTCTACTTCTATTTTTTACTGACGACCGGTGACTTTATTCATTTAGTTTTCTGAGCATATACTTATTTTTACACAAAAGATCGCAATGGGTCGAAGTGTATCCGTAAGGGCCCCACCAATAAGATAAGATAAGAGCATATACTGATACATGCTGAGCATATGCATCTAAACTAAACTGGATAAAAATACAAGTTGTGTCCCAGTCCGCCCCTGGGCACCCTCCCGGCACGTCTACGAAGGTTACCTACCCTGCAATTAGTGCTCACATAATTGATAAAGAACCGTCTTCCATAAATAGAGAAATTCTTCGCCCTAGTAGCGTTCGCCACCCGCACAATCCGATATTAATGATGCAATTCCCTCATTTTTAACTCGTTATGGTATTTTCCGTGCATAGTGTACGTGTGTATGTAAGATTTTTTTCTCAAATATGCAATTAAATATTGTCTTTACGTTCCTTAAAATAGACTCGGAAATATCGCTTTTAGGGCGCGTCATTATTATTTTTTTTGTACTTCTTTGTATGCTTGAGAAAAGCACTATACATGCCTCGGCGTGAAAGCGGATTCCCGGCCTCGTTACCTATCCGTCCTATATACCACTTGGCCAGAAATCCTCATTTTCCCGGCCTCTCATGTAATGTACTATAACGTGCCCGCCTGCCCTGTGTTTTTAACGAGTATTTACATAATATAAGTATGTCATAATGAAGTAATTGTGACAGAGTGGCCGAGCGGTGCAGGCATCAGCCGCGAAAGCTGAGCACGTGGGTTCGATTCCCACCTCGGACGTTGGTGATATTGTTCGTTTTTTCATTGGTATATGACATCCAATATTTATAATTTATATGTCATAATATAATATGTTTCGATGTGTAGAAACTGTTTTAGATACAGTTTTTTTTTCGTTTATCCACTTTTTTAAAATCTAAGGGTTTAATCTTTCTGTACGAGTAAGCGCCAATAAAACATGTCTAGATCACAACACAATTAATTTGAATTTGGAAGTCAAACTCACACAATTTTATTTTTTATAAGGTTAGATAGGCATTGTTTGTGGCCAGTACGTCCGTGCGTATAAATCTTCATACTACGTAAATAATATTTAAAAACTCCGATGCCCGTCTGTTTACTCTGTATGACCTAAACTAATATCTAATAAATATTTGCATACAGCAATAGATTATAATATAAGATTAAAAGTATGAATGTACAATTGTCCATCCTTCTTATAAAAACATTCAAATTCAAACAGTCGAATTGAGAAATGAGAACCTCCTTCTTTTTTGAAGTCGGTTGAAAACGTAACCCATGAAATTAGCGTTGTCTTGATTGGTGTTCATCTTTACATTACTTTAATTACCTATCACGACGTTTCCGTTTCATTTAAAAAGGTTCTCCAATTAAAAAAGTTTTTAACATCCTTTACCTACATTGTATTGGGATGGGAGTCACCGTGATTAAGATATCAATTAAGATTACGAGATTTTTATTCGAGTTCTAATCAAGCAGTTAATTACTTTAGGATTTAACCGGCATCAAAAAGCCTATCAACGCATTAAATGGGTTGTCCTGTAATCGGGTATGGGTATAATTATATGGAATTAGTAGTAGCACTAGGGCGGTCTGCGTCACTAAAGGTGCATTCAGACCAAACGAGCATTCGCTATTCTATCCCCAACTCTACGAAATCAACGAATCACTTTTGTGTAACGATCGAATTTCGTAGAGTAGGGGGTAAGGCACTGGTCTCACCGCGAGCTACTAAGCTATCAACTATTGGCTATAAACACGAACAAAAGATTCGCACTCCCGTGTAAATAAAAGAGACACGGCTATACTCGCCCAGCTATCAGCTCTCACCGCCGGGCGAGTATCGCCGTGTCTTTTTTATTTACACGGGAATGCATATCTTTTGTTCGTGTTTATAGCCGATAGTTCATAGCAGTGAGACCAGTGCCTTAGAATAGCGAATGCTCGTTTGGTCTGCATGCACCTTACGAAGTCAACGAATCACGTTTTGTGTAACGATCGAATTTCGTAGAGTAAGTTAGAATAGCGAATGCTCGATTGGTCTGAATGCACCTTAAGCCTGCGAAACTCGAGGTGGAGCAGATATACAGGGTGTAAGTCTAATACGGGTGAAGCTGTTAGTTTAGGACATAATAAGTACATTTAGATAACTTTTACTGAAAATTAGAGCAACAAAATTATCCAATATCCATCCAAAATAATTCGGCGCGGAATGTAGAGCAAGCAACTAATTTCTAAAGCAGATGACATAACTGCATATCAATATTAACAAATGTTCTTACATTGATCATCTTCATCATCTCAGCCATAAGACGTCCACCGCTGAACATAGGCCTCCCCTCTGGACCTCCACATGTACCGGTTAGATGCGACCTGCATCCAGCGTGTCCCGGCAACCTTCATAAGGTCGTCTGTCCATCTTGTGGATGGACGTCCTACGCTGCGTTTGCCTAGCCGTGGTCTCCACTCGAGCACTTTTCGACCCCATCGACCATCTCCTCTGCGTGTAATGTGGCCTGCCCATTGCCACTTCAGCTTGTTCATCCGGAGGGTTATGTCAGTAACTTTAGTTCGCCTACGAATCTCCTCATTTCTGATTCGATCACGCAGAGAAACTCCGAGCATAGCCCTCTCCATAGCTCGTTGAGCGACTCTGAGTTTAGAAATGAGGCCGATGATGAAAGACCACGTTTCGGGGCCGTAAGTCATCACTGGTAACACACATTGCTGCTCCGAAAATGTAAAAAAAATCTGTGGGGTCATAATTAAGTGTAACTTAAAAAAAAACACGTAATCCATGATTACACTGATGAATCCCATGGCTGGTTTAATTTATCGCCGGTTTTAGATTTACACATGGTATTGGAGTAGCCACGTTGCTCAAAAATATCTGAACATGCACTCTAAAGGTGCATTCAGACCAAACGAACATTCGCTATTCTATCTCCCACTCTATATCAGCTGTACTTACTGTAAATTGAATCTTTACTATTTTATTGTTTCATATATAAGAGATGCCAGCCCCATTGCCATGCAGATGCCATGCCCAAGAGTTTGCAAAGTTACATTAAAGGACAAGGTATGTCTAGCTATAGGTAGGTGACTAGGTATAGAGTAAAGATATGTATACCTACAATCAAGATTTTCCAACTGCACTAACATTTTAATTAAAAAGCCATGACCAGAATATGAGTATGACAAGTCGCCAACGCAAGTTCGACAGAGAACAGGTTCCAGTATTTCCTTACTATGAGTTGATGTGAGCTACCCATATCGACTGTGTAACTTGCTTTCCGTCTCTCGTCTGAACCAATCATCATCATCATCATCATATCAGCCGAAAGACGTCCACTGCTGAACATAGGCCTCCCCCAAAGATTGCCACAATGACGGGCCCTGCGCCACCCGCATCCAGCGAACTCCTGCGACCTTCACCAGGTCATCAGTCCACCTTGTGGGGGGCCTACCCACGCTGCGTCTTCCGGTACGTGGCCGCCACTCGAGAACCTTTCCGCCCCAACGGCCATCGGTTCTGTGAGCAATGTACCCACTGCCACTTCAGTTTAGCGATTCTGAACCAATACGCCAGTATGAAAGGGGTGATTAGAGAGGCTCTACCATAATCTCTTAAATGCAATTCAGTTTGGGGTCGGTTTGTCAGACTTTGACAGTTATTCTATAGAACTGACACATCGCGATTTAGTTTAGGTCCTGAACTGCATCGCATTATAGATCGTAGTAATCCCTCCAGAAAGTAACTTGCGCAGACGTTACGAGCATACAGTCAACGACAAAATAAGGTGTACACAAAAATATTCAAAAATATGTCCCAGTGCACTCGAATTCTGTGTAATAATAAGGACGTCGTAACATATTTATGACCGGATTCTTTCGATAGGTACTTATTTTTGGTTGGCCTCATATTAAAGCCTGTGTAGGATACCCAAATATCGAGGTTTTGCACTCGACTGATTCCCCTACCAAAACTAAACCAATCGTAAAATGGCCGCTCCGGATGACTCTTAAAGGTGGACGAAATCAAACCAAACGAGCGAATGCTTATTCTATCCCCACTCTACGTAATTCTATCTACAGCTACACAAAACGTTGATTTCGTAGAGCGGGGGATAGAATTATGAGCATTTGGTGTAAACACCCGGTCAGCAGGTCTAGCCAAGATGTCATTCTGCATTCGTATACGATAAGCGATAATTTATAAATGTATGAGCAGTATGAGTATGATAGATTCGAACGAAAAGTCACGTGACTATTTCCATACATTATTATGGTCACGTGACTTATCACTCAGCGTAGCTCATGGTAAGGACTCGGTACTACTGTAGTATGAAGCTTAGACGCAAATGTATTCACAGCTAAACGAATGCTGCGTTAGATTAGCGATAACAGCACCGGCTGTAATGAGGAGACATTTTAATTTCTTCCGGTGTCTATTTTACAACATTATATTTATTACCTGTTTGCTGTTATTGGCGATGTTGAGGTTTTAACTACTTTCTATTATGTATGTTTACAAGTGTGACTACATTTTAAACCGTTTATGTTCCGAGAAAAGCCACTTAATTTTGTACCCACAACAGGGTCCTAGGGGCCCCTAGGCCTGACATACTAACTCATTAAAGACGGCAAATAATGACAAGTTCTCTACAAATATTTAGAATTCCAATAATAAACACTTTACTACACTGAAAATACATAATTAACATAGTGTTTACCACCAAATAACTTAGATGTATAGTTGCCGATTTCTAAGAACTTTACTTATTTT
Organism: Thaumatotibia leucotreta; assembly: GCA_025490895.1. NCBI lineage: Eukaryota > Metazoa > Arthropoda > Insecta > Lepidoptera > Tortricidae > Thaumatotibia > Thaumatotibia leucotreta. Next base: position 8,377 of record JALPQI010002502.1, read on the forward strand.
TTTTATTTAAGAATTTACTTTCGACAGTTATAGATTAATCCTAATATGAGGGTAAGACTCAACTGTCAAATGTTCATTCTTAGAAATCGGCAACTGTAAAACAAACCCTTGTGGCAGTGAATGTACCAAGCTGTTAGTGTGGTTATTAATGCTGATACAAAGGTTGCCAATTTTTTTTGTCTTTTTTTTATTTGAAAATTATGCTCCGAATCTGAAGCTCTTTGGATGCTGAAGAAAAAAAATAAGGTGGTCATTCCGGTCAATGATGGTACCACATAGGTATGTATACCTACATTCAGATAGTTGTCAAATAATAGGCGCTAATGCGTCGCTTCGATCACGGTGTCTCGAATATGTTTTGCTTACATTGCCTTTTGCAATACTTATTGATGTATTACAAATTGTATTGAAAAAAACCGGCCAAGTGCGAGTCGGACTCGCGCGCGAAGGGTTCCGTACCATTATCAATGTATTACTTAAAAATACAGTTAAATCAACCTACCTCAAAAACTATAGGAGATAATTTAATCAAACCAAAAATCGTTGATAGAGTTTATTAATGTGCATAACATATATTTTTTTTAGAATTTTATATCCCGTAGTTTAAAAAATAGAGGGGGGGGGGGACACATTTTTCAGACTTTGAGAGCTGATATCTCGAAAACGATTTGCTTAAATAAAAATGAGATGTATAAACCTTCATATCATTTTCAAAGACCTTTCGATTAATACCCCACACGTTTATATACAACTAAATAAAATGTTCTATCCCTCAGTTACATGTATGGAGGGCCCCCACCCCAATGTTTTTTTTTACAATTTAGTATCATAATCCTGTAGCGGTTCATACAATACATATCCTTACCAAATTTCGCTACTGTAGCATTTATAGTTTCCGAGTAAATCGACTGTGACAGACGGACAGACAGACAGACGGACATGACGAATCTATAAGGGTTCCGTTTTTGCCATTTTGGCTACGGAACCCTAAAAAGATCAAAACGTTACTTACATTTAAAGCTGACGGACATAGAGTGTCCCGTGGGGGAGGTAAGTATTAGGTAAATGTAGGTTGAGGCGTTGAAAAATATTCAGGAACACCTAGTTCCTTTCTAACTTTCACTTTTCCATTTAAATCTCTTATAACGAATCAATCCGAGTTTAAAACATGTTTTACAACGTTTGATACTTATACTACTGATACCAATCAACAATAACATTGTTCAAAGAAATCGCGTATGTTTCGCTTGTACAAAAAATATAGGACTCCGAAAACCCAATACATATATCTCTCTTATTTTAGGAGAGGCGAAGTAACAAATCAATATTTGGAGTGAGTGCTTTTTCGTGCAATGGAGAAGCTTTTATCTGGACATGGCCGGATGGCAGCACAAACATTCAAAGAACAGAGACATTCACTTAGACTTTAACAAAACGCAAGCCTTACCCACCTCACTCCACCCACATTATCTATTTAGGGCAAAATTTACTTGTTTGCGTTTGCCCTCTTCACTAATAAAAGCCTTTAAGAATTGTTTGCTTTTAAAATAAGAGCCAAGTTGTGAGTAAGTTAGCGCGGAAATCGGACGTGTCGTTAATAACGACGGCAAACAATTTGTTACGAGCTTCGTGATTTAGGTTCGTCAGATTTTGTGTAATATTTCGTAACACATATAATAATAACTAAGCATCATAGGTAGTAAGAGATTCCATCCCATATTATGTCTATATTATTATAAAAAAAACGTCGGACCATGCTCAGTGTAGGGTTCCGTAGTTATTTAGAAATGGGCTGGGCCGATTATGTTCGAAATAGTTTTATTTTTAAGTATTCTATAAGTTTACTATTCATGATTTAATCCATATTTTTTTAATCAACTTTTTTTCTGTCTGATATTGCCATGGTTACGGTCAACTGAGTCATGCTAGTTTTATGCAAAATTATGCTACTTAAATTATGAAAACATGCATTTTTCTGGTGTCAATAATCCTGACCTGACCTGACCTGGCAAACTACTAACATGGACTGCACGCATGTTTGCATAATCTAAGTAGCATAATTTTTCAAAAAACAATCGTGACTCAGGTGACCGTAACCATGACAATAACAAACAGAAAAAAGTAGATTCACCCGAATACATACCTCAATTGAATAAACATTTGTTTTGTTTGTTCGCTTGGTTGATTTGATACATTCAAAATAAAATGCCACGTGAGAACCAGTCTGACCATGCGGTGACGGTGACCCGTCACCGGAAAAACCTTTAATTAACTCCGTCGATGGAATAGTGAGGTTCAACCAACACGGACTAAGTGGAACTTTACCGCAAGCGTTAATTATTATCTGCGAGGAGTGCTCTTTGTTTAGTTGCCAACTCTAAATTAGTTTTCGAAATGGATCATTCGCACCCCGGTCTCCCCGTCCCCCTGGTACGTAATTGGAACGTTCCGAGATGACACCACTCAGCTAGCTCTAATCAGTTAACAAGAAACCCAATGTACGCTATTGTGATCCGCGAACACGCCACATTTCAATTGGGACCTACATGCGAGGGTAGTTCAGAGATTAATTTAAGTTTCGCCTTTCAACAGTAATTAGATACGTTTATGGTAGAAAATAGCGATGGAAGTTTGGCGTAAACTTTAGTCATCTGTGAATTGGATGCCATATAATTGTGGAATATATTCGAATGGAATGACTCTTGAAGTGTGTAGGTACAAGTATACCTTACCTACTCAGTCTAATTAATATTTGTTTTATAACTGATACATTAAAGTGGACTCTGAGAAATGAGTACTCCCGGTTCGCAAAATATGTTGATACAGGAGATATTGATCTTACCGTAGGACTTAGTGGATTATAATATTGTCCAGTCTGATATACATATATTTATTTATTTTGATACTTAGAGCGCTCGTACACCTGTAAGTTCATAAGTAAGTTATAGGGAGCAATACTAAGGAATAAGAGGTGAATCTATCTCATTCCTTAGTATAGCCCCGTCCCTATAACTTACGTAAGAACAGGTGTACGGTATGGCCAGGAATGCACTCGTAGACAGGTACAGTGGCGTTCATATTATTTGCATGGACAATTTATGAATGAATTCATTCATAAACTGTCCATGCAATTTTGAAACAGTAAGCCTTCGATTTTGTGTAGTTGTTACGAGTATAGTAGCCAATTGGTTGTAACATATTAACGATACTCCATATAAGTAGTTAGTAGTTATGTTAGTTATAATAACGAACCATTAGGGCACTTTGACTGCTACAAAGTTGGACACTGATTGTATAATAGAGACTTGTCTGATCCATGATCCCCATCGCTAATCACGGGGATGGTGACGTAGGTGGAGAAAATGAAAGTCAGTATACCCAGGGCAAACAGGATTCTTTAAAAAAAGTCAAATTGCACGAAAAATAATCTGTTTAGAATTAATGAACTTAAAATTGTATAATAACAAACTGCCCTGAGTATGGATAATTAGATCCACGTATAATAATAATATGTTGTTGATACTGTTGATGTTTTCTCTTCACGATCTGAGATTGAACTGAAATTAAAGAATAATGGAAGGGCATGGAACATCAAGGGTGATTCGAGAAAAGATTGTGAATTAAAATTTGGAATTTAGATGTAGCTAAAAAGCGGCCGTTACATACACGTACTATTTCAATCTTCACCCTTCACCTCTAAATGTGACATAAGTAGGTATTTTGTATTGGAACAGATAAACTTTACTGGCTCTCCCCAAGCCGCTAGAAAAACAGGATCTGGATGGCACTCTTGTTTGTTTTAGCACTCAGCGGCACTTAGAGCTACAGTTCCCGCATTAAGTCGTCAACAATTAAGGCTCATTAAATTTCATAACAGCATCGGCCGGCGGACCGTCGCTTAGACGGATAATCTCCAGCTGTCAGACACTAATGCGTTTTAGAGTACGTAATTTGAACCGTCGAGATCGGCGGTAATTAACGACCGCAATTAAGCTAAGTGATTGTTAGTAATGAGCGCAAGAGGTTAGTTAGGTGCTCTTTTCTCTACAAGAAAAACGGGAGAAATAGTACAGGGATGCGTAAGATACTTAACACGTTTCGGTTCTGAGATATAGCACTCTCTTCTGGTACGAAATGCGCGTATTAAGTGCTTACGTCGTATAGCATTAAAAGCTATAATAACGCTAATTACTAAGCTCGCTTGACTGATTCAAAGCACTAATAGTTTATCTTAATAATTTCTCAAAACAAAACACATTTATAAAGCTTGTTTGAAATACGTTTTATTTCAGACGATTCACATTACTCTTTTTTATTTGAAGATTTACAGTAAAATTCAATTTAAGTGAAGCATTCACGCGAGAGTTGAGTGAAGCCTTTACGTCACTTCAATTTTATGTTAAAAGTAAGTGTGTGCCAAGGAGGCAGGGTAATGTATTCCCGCATATACATAAGTGAAAACATTTTAAGAAGCTCCACGGACCCGCTGCAGCACCCCCGGGGTTAGGGCCTAAAAGCACTATCTCGGAGCCAAAGCCTTACAAGTCTTCTCAAATTCAACTTACTTTGCTCTGTGTGGAAGTGCCCGCATGGATATTCTTATAGCGCGCCCTGAATCATCTTGACACTTACTTGTGTGTTTTGTTGCTGTGATTTCAGTATTTTAGATGTAATGTAAATATAGGTACTAGCAGGGTACTTTGTGGTACTAGCTACACAAGTACTGTTTGCATATACATAATGCATATGTATATGCATATATATACCTAATATTAATTTTAGGTGCCTATTTATCGCAAATAATATTTCGCTTTTTTGTTAATATAGGTACCTACCTAATAGATGCCTTTGTAAGGTGTCTTTGCATTTTTTTGGTATTATAATATCATTAGTAAATAAGAGTCGTTTTATTTTGTACTTAGACTACATTGCACATTATGTTAAGGCGAGGTAAGCGTAGAATTCCCGTTTGTTTTTTTCAGTTTTCTCAATAATACTACTTCCTTATGAAGTAAAACTTATATATGTTACATTTGAGAACTTGATCTATCGCGCATGGATTAGTATTAAGTATTTAAACAAACTTCGCCCTATGAAAAACGATCCCAAACATAGGTCTAATCTCTGCATGAAAACTCATTTTGCTAAGAAACTACATAACTTTACCAAGAAAAAAATATATCAGAAGAAACGTCAAAGTCTGTGTCAACGATTAACAAGAAGAAATCATTAATATTGTAAGAATTATATTTCATCTTACAAAATATATGAAATTATTCTCCCGGATCGCTCCTGCTGTCATCTTTCAGTCCCAATCGGGACCTGTTGGAGGGAGGACGTACGTCAATTTTGCGCACCGCTGTCGTCAACCAAACTATCTTTAAGATTGGTGTGATAACACATAAAAAAATGTTATCATCACTGGGGCTTCGGAGACTGAATAAACATAAGTGGTGAGTGACTAAATTAATAGAATTATGTTATTCAATATATTAAACCAAAACAATAATAAACATATTACACAGTATAGATAAAAACAGTAGGATGACTACTGGTGATAAGACCATGACACATTTTGACATGACGAAAATAGTGAAATAATTAAGAATGGTACCTACTCGTATCTATTAAAAATAGGATTTTGAATCCATAATAGTTCGTTATCATCCAATAAAATTAATACAAACGGGTCCTAATCGCGTAAACTTACGTTTAATTATATCCTGACGTTACACCCGTGGTCGCAGGCAGACATGAGTATCAATAAAATTCTACTAATAATATACTATCAATTAAAAAAAATATGGAAAATAATGCGAATTGTTACGAAACATACCGAGAATTAGTACATTTCGATTCAAGTGCGAAAAAAATTAAAGTACTAAAGGAGTGGAGATAAATTAAAGCACGACCGAAGGGAGTGCTTTAAATCGACACGAGTTACGAATTTCGTTTCCGCACGTGTATCGTACGACGTTTTTCAGTACATATAGCCCTCCGAAGATTTCGACCTGACGTAAAATGAACCACTTCTCGCACAAGCGCGTAAAAATGCGTAATCTGTACTGAGAAATAAGCTTTTCATAAAAAAATTGAAAGGAAAAATATACGAATGACTAAAGTTGCTATAGGGAATGGCGCCCACTATGTTACATTTGCATGAAGGGTAAATTAATAAAAATTAAAAAAAATTGAAAATTGTACTTGATAAATGTGATCTATTATCTATACCAATGATATGGTACATATTTATTGTAACGGTGAAAAAGTAACTCTGTATAATAACACAGATAAACTTGACCATGTACAGTGATCGTACTAATAATGTGGATGACATTAAATCACCTATAGAATGTTTTCAAAAAATATTTTTACTAATACTATTTTTACTAAAACGAAAGTGTCATTTGAAATAAGTAAGTTGAGTACATAATGCCGTTCTTTTACTAATGTTTTAAAATACACAATTGAATGTCGAATTACAAGAATATTGTTATAATTTACCCTTTTTGGAGATACGTGCAAAAACATGTACGTGCTGTGATCAAAACATACTAAACACAGAACCAACATTCAAATGCATTTTGGAGATAACACAATATATCAGAAATATAGAGCCAAAGAAAACGCAAATAGTAGTAAAGACTGTATTGTTTATTATAAATACAAGTTTAACCTGCTCTAACTTTTGAAATATGTATTATTTTGCGTTTCTATATTCTGAGTGTATGGTGTGTACGTAATGTATGGCTACTTTCCAAATTGTTTCTTTTAGGGGCTTTATCGTGCTTAAAATATTGCCTATCAAACGTATTTCGGACAAACCTATACACTATACAGCTGGCTCCCGTTTTATAAAGTTACAAGTTACAATTTTACAAGCGTTTACTGGCAACACTTGCCCCGTTTTTTACAATTTGCGTTTTATAAAAGTACTATGTTACAATTTTACAAGTTACAGGTACAAGTGCCTGTAGCTCAGCCATAGACAAATACAAACAATAATAGTTTTAAACTCGTAATCGAACAAGTGTTTCATAAAAATATTGTAAATATTTTTTTATTTTTAAATAATGATGTCCGTCACGCCTGTAGATGTTACTTGTAATCGAGATTTACCATGGTTCATTACAATTGTAAATTTTTGTGTGTATTTATAAAACACCTGTAATAGTTCATAGTGCATTACAGGTTCCTGTAACCTGTACACTTGTAACCTGTAACTTGTAACTTTATAAAACGGGACCCTGAATGTAAGACTATTTCAGCGACTGCATGGTACTATTTTAAGAAGCAATAGGTCAAGATGCTACCCGAGTATATTATACGAGATAGGAGTCTTCATGATTCCCCAATCAGGCATACACAAATAAAACGTGGTGGATTTTATGTTTTACATAAAATCGGATTTTTACACAACGTTTTAGATGCCCTTCACTTTCTTATGCGTGCGAGAACAGCGAAGCAGCTATAAGAATCAGCCATACATAAAACCCTTAATGAAACACCATGGGCTTGATCCATAGTTAGAACAGGTAGATATAAATGCTCCATGACAGTTATATTAGATGTCAAAGTCAAAATACACGTAAGCTACATACCATATTCTCTTTAAAGTATCCTTTCACAAATTCAGGTCATTTTTTTGGGCAATATAAGAGCTATGGCAATATCTTAATGTAATTAGACACATGACGTATGTTTTTATATAAACATGTAATATAAAAAATTATGGCCAAGTAAAGTCGTATTTATAATAAATGATACACCCTTTAAAATAGGCCTCACAAATTTTATGATAGAAGCAAGTATACCCTGGGTGTAACTACAAAATACAATCAATACATCTTTCATCCTGTATAAATGTAATGGATTTACTCGCGATTATTAATTTTACATGCACGTTTGATTTGTTTATCAAACGTGCATGTAAAATTTATAATGATAATGTTAATTTAAAAGATTTAGATATATTTAACTGTACTATAACTTCATTAAAAAAGGGGTTTAAAACATAAAGTTAAGTGACATAATTATATAATTACGTTTTTGACGTTTACTCATGTGTCGCGCAAAATCGTGTTTAGTTTTTAAACTTAATCAAATTGTAAATCGTGGAAACTATAGGTCTAGAAATAAGGAAAGTATATGTAAAAATATTTGTTGTGTGACTGTTTGTTTCAAAAATAAATAAAATAAAATAAATAAATAAATTATTATATTACTTTGTGAAATATGCAGCACGGAAGTTTAAATAAAAGCATTATCCTATAATGTAAAATTAGGTACGTTATTTTCGCGTCATCTGCATGAATAGTTCGACCCCTGATCATCATGTATAATTTTATACTTTTTTCGTGGACAGTCCATCAAAAATTTTGAAAATCAGCATGTTTGCATCATTTTTTATGAAATTGTACGCCTGATACGCATTATAGGACCGCGGATTAAATATTAATGGGATAGTCTCGCATCCGTGTATTTTCTAAATTTACCGGTTACTTTACACATGGCTTGCTAGAGCTTGCCAGATTATAAATTAATCACTTATATTATTATTATGTTACACTATGTCGTTTCGATTCACACATAGTCACATAGTTGTAGTACTGTAAATATTTTCACTATGAGTATTACAGTATCACGTCATCATTGACGGCGACTGTCACGGGTATTAGCGGAGGCTGGATGACTCTTAAAACTAGCGTTGAGAGGTCAAAGAATATGGCCTTAACTTCAGTTACAAATGTAACCTACCTATGCCTATGTAAGAAGAGCGGGATCTCCTGCCACAAGTATATTGTTACTTACTTGGAGATTCTGGCCATGTTTATGATGTAGGTACCCTATTTGTAACCAATTAACGATTTTTCATTCATTTTCATTTATAGATCTGAGTAGGAACATTTAATAAAGGTACCAGAAGGCTACCTACATTAAGTATAGGAAGTGTACCTACATAAGTTATAAGCAAATTTAACAGTTTGTTTTACAATCCCCGGATACATATACCTCCTTCCTTAGCCTTTCCCCAGGCATAGAAAAGGACAGTTAATATTTATCTGACGAATATACAGGGTGTGGCCTGTAACAGGAGCAAAAAATCAAATGGAAGACTCCTCTGACTGCCTCTAGTTATTCGCAAAAGGTCCCAGTGTTTTAAAGTTATCCATTAAGGAGAAACAGTATGTTAAAGTTACGACCTATGAGTGATGTATCTACGTATCACAACATTGTACCTTATTAATGATTAAACATATTGGTAGTTCAGTGGACATAAAACTAAATGAGCTAAAAAGTTTTTTTGAACTCATGATTTTTTAACTGGTTTAGCAAAAATTTTTTTTTTTTGTGTTACACCGATTTAACTTTTTTGGTATAAGTCAACTGCAGTAAAACTACATAAAAAAAGGAAAAAAAATTTTTTTTTTGCTAAATTTTTTTTTTTTTTTAAGTTTTAACTATTAATATTTTCTTCGGTTACCGCGAGGATTACTCATGAAATAAAACTATGAAAACGGATAAACTCGCGTATATTAACTAATTTTAACTTCATTCCGACGTTTCGAACACTTTACAGGGTTCGTGGTCATCCGCAGACGTTAAAATTAGTTAATATACGCGGAAGTTAAAATTAGTTAATATACGCGAGTTTATCCGTTTTCATAGTTTTATTTTAACTATTAAATTATGACTATTTATTGGGTTATTAGTGTACCGTTTCATTTTTTGCTCCTATTACAGGCCACACCCTGTATATTGAAACAGGCTCTAACTTCGGTTAAAATATTTTTATAACAAAACCGGCATGCATCAAGATTGCATAAGCGCATTGCGACATGTGTAACAAATTCAAGTTTAGTGTCGCACACGGCTGAGACCGGGAGCTAAAGATTTCCGTCTCTGCAGCAATGGACTGCGGCGAACCGCGCGGCTGCCCGCCGCCGTTCCCTTGTAACGGTTGTAACGCAGCGACCACCGCGCACCACGTCGCTCCGCCTCCGCCGACACGTCGTGCCAAACGACATCCGCTTTCCCTACATCACGAACCCGACCATGCTCGATTTCATATAAAATAAATTGAAAAGTTTTCGAGTTTAATTCCATCTCCAGCCCAGTTTGCGCTCGCGGCGGCGTGGCGGAAGCGAATCTCGATGTTTTGTAATGGAGCTTTTTAAAATGGAAGTCGAACTTTTGTCAGACACTTTTAGCCACGCCGGAGATACATTTAAGCTTTTTAACTTTTCCACTCCGGTAATGTATCCAGTCTTTCCTGCGTCTATAGTAGAGGTGTCGTATAAGTTTATTTATCTGAGTGGATGAAGTAAGAGGTGGGTAACTTTTTTATTTGTGCGACTCAGCACGTCCCCAGTGGCTCGCAATAATCCTACCAAAGAGCGCGCTCTATCCGGCTTCTCGCCGGTTATATTTTTCATGTTCGACGACAGTGTAAACATTTTGCCTACGATCCATTAAGTAAATGCACTCAGGCCGCCACTCGGCACTGCATTAATATTGCATTTCTAACTCCCCTCTTTCCGGAAACTCCTCGATTCCGCCCCTCTTAAACGGACATTGCTTCGGCAGGTTGCGAGAAGCATAAAGCTAATAGCCTATGCACCGGCACTCGCGTGGGTGATCATAGTGCTTCATTAATTAGTGAAACAGAGTCTTACGCTAATTACGATTGCAACGTCCAGTCTAGTTGCAATACCGTTTGCGACTTTATGTAGCCACCTAGCTACTTACCTACTCAGATGAAGTGCTTATGCACATTATAATGATAAGGTTATGACTCGACGATAGGTTACAATATAAGCACGCCTTGCTATGGGTTTATAAGGCAAACAAGGCTGTTACAAATTACATCAATCTCTCCAAATCAATAAGAGTTTGTAGCTAATGTAAGCGCTTAACGAGCCGCGAGCGGGACTCCTGAGCGGATCGGCAAATGGAGTGGTTCATGCATAATGTAGCGCAGCCTGAGTGTTGTTTTGAAGAGCGTTCTGAATTTGTTATTTTCGTCACACCAGGTGATGTCCCGACGCCTCATGAAACATTTAACGACGTATCGACGCATATCGGGCCTGTGCGGGCGCCTCCGGCCCGGCCCAATCAAGTGTCCGCGCCGATAAGGAAGCGCTTAATGGATCCTGCATCAATACTTCCGTTTGTAGCTCTGAGAGTGCATTAACGTCGTTATTCTGACGTATCCCTTTCCAAAAGCTCCGCCCGAACCAGACTATACGAGTATATCAAATGCTGCAGGGAGTCACAATACCTACCTACTTTGCAGAGTAAATAAGCGAATACTTTCATTAATCCTGTTAATCACGGAGTTGCTTTAATTAAAGCCCTGAGAATCATAGCCGCGCAGTATAGCCAAATTTCTACATCCTTACACAGCTTTATTAAATGATAACAGGAGATAAGCGGCACCTCAGAATTAATTAATCCACTCAGAGATTGCATCTAGGCGCCACGAAAAGCCCCGCTGCCCCCGCCAGGGTCGATCCGTTTCCAGCCACTTAAACTTCACGCGGAGCGCTCTAGCTTCCGTTTTAATTACAAAATTAATTCAAAATGTAATTAAAGTTAACAATAAGGCAGCAAACAATTGAAGTTATTTATGTTAGTTTATGCTTTATGGAAAGCACCGCCTAGTTGGAAATGCGATTTACTTTGAGAGCTGACTGGAATATCATATCTCTTTAACTTACTCATCATCTGGTTATTAATTATAATACAGTGCAAATAAACTAATATACCGTGTGTTGCCTGTAATAGGCTTTTCTCAAACATGCAATGAAATGTTGCCATTATGTTCGTCATTAATAGGCTTTAAAGTATGACGTTGCAGGCGGATAACCTCGAGATAATAGTAAAGGATTTTCATACGAATTTAACGGCCTAGGCCGGTAAGTAATATTTTTTTAAAACATGGCGCCGGTTTTCATGAACAGGCTAAACAGCTAAATTCTGTTTTTTTGACTGTCGTATTTTTTTATTTCATTGCATATGTTTGAGAAAAGCACTATACATGCCTCGCCGTGAAATGGGGGCTTACCGGCTTCGTGTCCATACCTACTCAGCCGGTAAGCCGGGGTACGCCGGGAAAGATGTTTCGCGGCGTCTGCAGTAATGTACTATTATTTTATACCTATGATTATAATATCAAGTGTAATATCAAAGTAATTCGTCATATTTCTAGCGTCAATAAACATCAACAAAACTATTTGATGGCGTGGGTGTACCATACTTTCAGTATACAACGTGGCGTTTTTATAATGTATTTTTAATTTTAATTACTTGAAACCTATTTGAAGTCAATTACGTTGTACGGATTGGTTAGTTATAGGGTTTATAATTTTATTTATTGCTTCTATTCTAGGTAACACTTTGTATAATACACCTACATACCTTAAAAAGTAGGTATCTAGCTTTTTGATAGATTTGATACGTAATATCTACTTCATGCATATATATGCTTGCTGCATGGGTAAGTGTGTTTTATTATGTAGGTAGGCACAATTAGGTACAGATAACTAGATATAGGTACTTGGATACTTAACGAAGAAAACATAAGCAGGTTTCTAATTCGTTATACTTAAAGCTAACACCATTAGACCATTACACTTGGTCGTACGAGGTTGCCAGGCAACCGATAATGTTTGCATGCGGCGAACGATAAGGAGCCCGTTTCTCGAACGCTTGTAACTTTTAATACAAGTGGAAGTCTCTTTTTAACACTATTAATTAGATAAGGACTTCCGCTTGTATTACAAGTCACAAGTTTTCGAGAAATAGGCCCTAGGTGTAATAGTGGTTTTATGTCCAATATTCACCATAACTTGATATATATTGTGATAATGCTTATTGAAGGTCTCTTAGACTATTTAAAACTAAATACTAAATCTACCCATCTACGTACTCCCATAAAAGGAATATGATGTTACGTAAGAAAAGCACTGTTTTCAGTACATTAGAAAGCTTTCTCGTTCTATCTATTATTCTTTATTTAATGTTTTGAGCGAAGAATCTCCCTCAAAGCGAGAACGAAAGCCGACGTCAGATTTAACTAAGAGCAGTCATTTGTTTTAAATATGTGACATTGTCTTGGTGAATTCGACTTTAAGAAGCCAAATACTCATTATGGCTGTTATGGGTACCTTATACCCATGTCACCTTTGTCATTATCATTACCTCGAGTCAAATCGTCCCCATAGTAGTAAAGAAAATGGTTCGCACCGGACGCATGTGTATCCTAGATACATAATAATGGATTACGTAGATTTATTCCCCGTTTCACCCTTTTCAATCACCTTACCCTTTCAATGACTATTTTTATTACATTGTCGAGTCAGTGAATAAGAAAACTTTGTTTTCTCTGTTCTCGGGGCAATAGTCTGTTCTTAAGCTTTCGGCTTTTTCTAATACTTTAGAACGTTTAATGTTCAAGAAAGCACTTTTTTGCGTTGGTGGCATACAGAAACCGCTTCGCCTGGTGGTAACTATCATCGTCCTTATGCTAATAAAATAATAATCTTAATAGGTCCTTCCAAGATTTGGTTTATGCCCCCGTTATAGGCCACATGTTGTATACATTAAAGGTAACGAGGAATTAAAGGTAGGAGGTTATTTAAAAATGTGTGTGAAGTTGGCAAAAAGCATATGGTGAAAAAAACCATACAGAACCCTAGAACTATTCGGCGCGCTACTAGAAACTAGAACTCTCATAAAATTGTGAGATGCTAACTTTTGACATGCCAAGTTCACACACACTACCTATCTAAAAGTAATATTTGTACAAATATTTCAGATTTTGTTTCTTATTCAGTTTTTTTTTAAGTTATGCAGAGTGGACTTTGAGAAGGAGGCTTTTTGAAAGGTTTTTGGAGGGTCGACAAATTTTTATATTAAGACTTAAAACTCTACTACCACTAATCATCTGAAACTTTGACTAAATTATTTTTTAACCTAGATTCCTAAACAGAAGCTACAGGTAGTGTAGATGCCAGAGGGGGCTATTCTGCCATCCAAAACTTCACCGGCAACCTGGCATCCACTCTTTTTTGACATGTAAAGACATATAGCGACCCTAGCGACCCGCCACGGTTTCGCACGTGTACATACTATAAAACCTTCCTTTAGACTAGAATCACTCTATCCATTCGTAAAATCCATTGCGTGGTTTTAAAGATTTAAGCATACCTATACATAGGGATAATAAGGACAGAGAAAGCGACTTTGTTTTAAACTAGGTATGTAGTAGTAATTTATACAGCGACGGTAGCAAACAAGCTTACCTACATTACCTACCGCCCGCCTCATGGTAAGTAGCTACTGTATCCCTTGTACGCTGGCAACTCCAGAGGGTTCACATGCGCATTGCCAACCCTTTAAAACCCTATATATTCTTTATTTGATGAACCCCTTTTGAATACTCTATAAATTCAATCTAACCCGTTTTTTAATTCGGTTAATAATACTAATGGAAGTGCACGATATTGGATTGCACGTGGAATGGCGTCGCTGGATAATAACTTAGCGCCAGGTGCATTAGTAAGCGCAAGCTCGCGTGATTGACAGTTTTATTTCGGACTCGGATTGAGCTTTTCACTTTACCTTCCTGGCTTAGCTATCTCCAAACTCCTAGCTAAACCTAATTAATGTTTTTGTCTAGTCTCACATGAGCATAAAGATAGCCCTTCCAAAAAAAATGGAATCAGAAAATCTGCTTGATCAGAAATCCAGGTTAGGTTAAGTTAAATCCGCAACAAATTATTGAAATCATGTCAACCACATAATATTATACAGGGTGTTCATGAATATACCGACAGACTTGAAAGGTGTTTTCCTGACCACATCTTGAGGCCATAATGTCATATGAACTTTTCTGGATTCGGTTCCCAAGTAGCACAAAAAGCTGTTTAATAGCTGCTTATTGGAATATCTCTACACTTGAAGCTGAATGATTAAGCTGAATAAGAGCTGAAAAAGCGCTTTTTCAGCCACTATACATCTAATTTGGGCACAAATTATTCAGCCTTAAGTTCACATAGCTGGTTAATAGCTGAATAGTGGCTGTAAAGTAGCTGTACTAAGGGTAACTAGCGTTACAAGGGCTGAATATTAGCTGGTTAACAGACCACAAGGGACTGTTTATTCAGACTAAAGTTCAAATGTGAACCATTATTACGGTCTTAAACCTCTACAAGTTCACCTTTAGCTGTACAAGCAAGAACGTATGTTATTATTAATGTACATGATATTATTTTTGTCTATGATAGCTGATATTTTTCTTGTGTCATGATATTGACTGTCATTCAATGGATGATGCAAATTATTTATAACGGGTTAAAGTATATTCCCGAATCTTAGGTTTCTAGTAGAAAATCGTTGCGTTCTCGTTTTTACTGTGAATATATATATCGATTATCTAAGAAAATTTTTACGCGCCCCAAAAATAATACGTTTTTAAACAATGTAAACAATAAAAATATACACGGGTGTAGCTACGCAAAATATTTTTTTTCTTTTTTTTCTTCAATAATGCCGCAGAAACGGTTGTTACCATTCTAAAAAGTGTAAATATTTAACATTTATTAATATTTTATGGTTAAAATGTAGTTATAAGCTAAGCTAAAATACATTATTTTAAGGTTATACAAAAAAAAATGGTGGCGGTTTTTCTAAATCGGTGTGAACCCCTTGTATTCCATATTTCAGCTATAGGCTGCATAACAATTCACTTGTGCTTTGTTATTCAGCCTTAAACTGAAATAAGTGTAACTAGTGAACTCAAATACAGCTGTAAGCTGTTTTCTATATCCTTAGTGGTTCCTTACTACGGCGCGTTCTGATATAACTAAATACAGCTCTTATTCAGCCTGAGCTGCATAATTGTCACAAAATGCTATTATGGAGCTGTAAGTTCACGGGTGAACCATTGTAAGAGTATATAGCAGCGTAGAACTGAATATAGTACCACGCGTGAGTAGTTATGTTGCTTACTGTGCTACTTGGGTTTAGTTTAAGAGATAATGACATGTTTTTCAAAAAACTATTTTCATCATAAGTCACTGAAAAATGCCTGCACGATTAAAATTCTTACACTAATAGTTTTCATCTCGACATATTCACTGATTAAAGTTAGATAAAATGAAAAAAATGCCCATCTAAAAAAAATTAAAAACCTTGAAAAATTTATTTATTTCCCTACAATTTATTACTGGTCATGTAGAAAAAAATTCAAAATATCACAAAAAAGAATTAAAGAACTTTTTTTTATTTGTAAATGACATGTATTAAATTTTTTTTTACTTCTTTTGTCATCAAAAATGTATTGGTAAACTCTATCGGCATACTCACGAACATCCTGTATATAAATAAGCTGCTAAAAAGACCGGAAAGCTCGGTCAGGTTAGGTTAAAACCGCGACCCCCAGATAAATAAACTGCTGCCAGACCACTAGGTAACATTAAAAGTTCTAACTTAGAACTTATACTTGACCAATATATTTACCTACCATTTGATTTTGATATTTTTTTAGTGACATTCTGATTCGCCAGACTGACTACTGAATATTTCTTCTTTATTGTAATTTAAAACATGTCTAACTACAAATGGTATCATCATCATCATCAGCCAATTGACGCCCACTGATAGGCCTCCCCCAGAGAGTTCCACAAAGATCGGTCGTGAGCTGTCCGCATCCATTGGACACCCGCAACCTTTACCAGGTCGTCGCTCCATCTTGTTGGGGGCCTTCCCACGCTGCGCCGTCCAGTGCGTGGTCGCCACAAATGTAACTTTATAAATGGTAGACTCTGGCAAAAAGTTGTCATCATCATCATCATCATCATCAGCCAATTGACGTCCACTGCTGGACATAGGCCTCCCCCAGAGAGTTCCACAAAGATCGGTCGTGAGCCGTCCGCATCCATTGGACACCCGCAACCAAAAGTTGTCAGTTGTCGGCAAATTAAAAAAAATGTATTTAGGATAAGCGTTGGCTTTTCTTTAGAAAATTTGAATTTGCTGCCTTTTTCAACAGATAAGTTGGTTGGCTGCACTATAAATACAATGTGCAGCTTCTATTCATGTACCTACACTTGTAGGTAGATATACATATTGGACTGTGCCTATAGATAGGCTAGTCATAAAAGTGGCTGTGCGATCACGACACTCTAAAAGCTTTCATGACAAAGAGCGCGATCAAGTCGACATCACCGAACTGATAAAATATATGCGGATCTTCGATTTTTTTTTTATAATTGGCATTCAGGATCAATTATTGCAACGAAATACTTAATCAAACCACTAGTCAGCAAGGTAATTTGCATTTCGCAATCAAAATAGGTAAGAATAATATATAGACATTTTCTCTGAAATTTCCTAAGAGTACTAGTAAGAGTACAGTAAAAAGCTTTTTTCTGTTATCCGGCACAAAATGATTTTTTTCTTTTAAATTTTTCCCTTGTATATCTTTATTAGAAAAAGTTAAAAATCAATAAAGTATTTCAGTAGGTACCTACAGATTGTGCTTTGTTACGAGCTATTGCGAGAAGTGGTTCATTTTATGTCAGGGTCGCGATTTATAAAGTAACATTTTAAAATTTTACTATTTGCCTCTCTTTCTAGCCGACACGTGCGTGCGTTAGAGAGGCAAACTTTATAAAACGCGACCCAGGTCTAAATCTTCGGAGTGCCATAAATACTGAAAAACGATGTACGATACACACTCGTGTCGTTTTGAAGCACTCCCTTCGGTCGTGGTTTAATTTATCTCCACTCGTTTCAAACTTAATTTTTTTCGAACTTGTATCGTAATGTAGTATTTCCTCTTCAAAATACAATCCCGACAAACAACTCATTTTGTGACATGTGAAATTTGTTATAGCCCACCTAACGAAAACCAAAAGTTGCCTATCGGGGGAAATAATTCGTGTATAAGCGAATTTTGGTATAGTTGTAGGGAATGGTGTTTAAAACCATGTACTAAAAGTACTGGTGGTTAGGGGTGGAGCTAACGGGGGGAGGGGGGTGTAAAGGTCCTTATTTTTAGTTTTTCGTAAATAACTCTTAAACCGTGGCTTGTAGCAAAAAACCTTCTAGTACATAAGTAATCTATATAAAATTCTCTACAAAAAAGATATATGAATGTTTCCTTTGGGATCAATGTGTCATGAGATAAGAAAGCACGAAGATGGACACTAAAGAAATAAACACATTTGTTTAAGTAGGTAAGGCACATACAGAATGCTCGCGAACATTCCAAAATATTTTAATGCTCAATTCCTGACCATATTTAGAGTCTTTAATGTAATATAAAATTTCCTGGGTTCGGCTTGGTTTCAGAGATAATCAACCTTTTTTTCGAAATAAGTTTTTCGACGTATCTCGTCATAGAACTTCTTTTTGATTACAATGCTACCACAATGTGTTTTAATATTACCACACCTTTTGCCTGGCAATCAAAAAATGGGAACAAACTTGACGAAAAATCCTGTCCCTAAAAAAATTTAAAATAAATAATTTTAACAAATTGTTGTTGTGATAAAAAGTATTGGAAATGTTAAAAAGTATGCAAAAAGACTAAAAAAAAAAAAAAAAAAAATTTTTTTTGGTGGTATTTGACATTAGGTCTCATAATATTTTTTGTTTGTTTTGATGTCTAAAATGCATAGTTAAAATCTTCAGACGATGATTATAAGAATATTTTAGGTTTAGAAGATAATTAGGAATTTTATTTTTACAAATAAGCATACAGGGCGCGCCCGGGTGCGAGCATTACAAAATATTTTAAGTATGCATTCTAGATATCAAAATAAACAAAAATGATTATGATACCTAATGTCAAATACCATCAAAAAAATTTTTTTTTCTCTTTTTTTTTAGACTTTTTGAATACCTTTTTACATTTCCAGTACTTTTTATCGTGACAACAATTTGTAAAAATTATTTTTTTAATATTTTTTTTAGGGACTGGTTATTTCGTGAAGTTTATTCCCATTTTTTGATTGCCAGGAAATAGGTGCGGTAATATTAAAACATATTGTGGTAGCATTGTAATCAAAAAGAAGTTTTATGACGAGTTACGTCGAAAAACTTATTTCGAAAAAAAGGTTGATTATTTCTGAAACCAAGCCGAATCCAGGAAATTTTATATTACATTAAAGACTCTAAATATGGTCAGGAATTGAGCATTAAAATCTTTTGGAATGCTCGCGAGCATTCTGTATGTGCCATACCTACTTAAACAAATGTGTTTATTTCTTTAGTGTCCATCTTCATGCTTTCTTATCTCATGACACATTGATCCCAAAGGAAACATTCATATATCTTTTTTGTAGAGAATTTTATATAGATTACTTATGTACTAGAACGTTTTTTGCTGTAAGCCACGGTTTACGAGTTATTTATGAAAAATAAAAAATAAGGACCTTTACACCCCCCTCCCCCCGTTAGCTCCACCCCTAACCACCAGTACTTTTAGTATATGGATTAAAACACCATTCCCTACAACTATGCCAAAATTCGCTTATACACGAGTTTTTTCCACTGAGTTTCCTTCGTTTGGTGTACTATTATATCTACCTACACAATGTTGAGTGAGTACAATTTCATCTTCTTCTCTTGCGAAGTCTACAATTAACTTTCTTCGGCTTCCCCATTAGCAAACGGTCTACTTATATATCTGGCAATGCTCATCCACTCAACGCCTACCTATATAGGCAATAAAGCTCTGTTGAAAAGCACTTAACGAGATTGATTCGCATTTACCATTCTTTGAATAAACACAAAACATTTCCATTACATAAACCTATACTACCTACCTACTGAATTATAAAATCGTGTAGAAAACGGAAATTTTATTCAAGATGTTCAGCGGAGGAATTACTTTAAAGGTTGTCTTTTAAGGTTTTAAGTTGGTGATAAAATCAAGTTTATGTTCCGAAAGTGAGTGACTAAGAAATAATACAAGTTTGCAGGCTTGTTTACCTTTTTTTTTACTTTCAACTGACAAATGGTATAGTAAGTACTTAGGTAGTCTTATCGGGCATTTTTCGTAGATAATAAAAACAGAACAAAATATATAATTTAAGAGAAGTCCGTAATCAAGAATTAGAAATTTTATTATTGTTTATAGTTTTAGCAAACGCCCATTGTAAACCACCAAAGATTTTCCTTTGTGATGGCCGCCCACAAGTATAAATTTCGCGCCATTTTACGGCGACGTTGGTTTGCCAGACTATAAAATCATTAAGTTTTTGTGTGATGTGCATTGCCGTTTTTAAGTTTGCGGCGTGGTATACTTTAGTTTGTTTTTTATATTGCTACTGACAACAATTTATTGACAAAATCTTTGCGGAAAGAGAAACCATCTGGCAGCAAGACAAGTTCATACATTTCACGTGTCTTAAGTTTCTAAACAAACTTATACTCTGGCCGTTCAGATTAGACTCTCAGTAGAAAAAGGCGGCAAATACAATTTTTCACGGCAACATTTTTGGAATTAGCCGCTGACGGCTGGGTCGCGTTTTATAAAGTTACATTTTACAATTTCACTGTTTGCCTTTCTAAGGCACGCACGTATTGGCTAGAAAGAGAGCTAAACAGCAAAATTATAAATTATAACTTTATAAAACGCCACCCGTTGACCAGAGCACCAGAGTCAAAGTGTTGGCTAAAAGACAAGTAGCCATGGTAAATAAAAATAAAAAAAATTTTGTTCGACATTGACAGCATCCGTCAACTCCGTCTGTCAGTTGCGTCAGCCCTTCAAACCAATGTCAAAATATACGGCGCGCTCTTTTGTTGTTCGTTTTGCGCATCGCTTTACAAATTTCACAATATTTTTCGAAGTACGAGCATGCTTTGCGCGTCTTGCCGGGTATATTATAAATAGTCGCTGTTTTCTATTGAATTTATCTATAACGTGGAATTTAGTTTAGTACTAAGATACAAGTTATGCCTACGACTCGCAAAAAGGTAATTAAAACAGTTTATAAAGATGAAAATGACAGTGAGCCCGAAGAAACCGGAGATTTTAGTGACTCTGGGTCCGATGCTAAAATATCCGACGCCTCAAGTTCAGAGGATGAGGAACAAGCTGTGTCTTCAGGGGAAGAATTTGAAGACGTAGACCCAAAAACTAGTAAAGGAAAAGCTAAAAAAGGACCAACTAGAAGAAAGCCACATTTTGCGAAGAATTTTATTAAGAAAATACGCGATGACCCTCAGGATGATTTGGATGAAAATGCTCCTTCCGCGAAATTTTCTGTAAAGGATTTAACTGATGCAGATAAATTGCTACCTTCTTTTCTTAATCTATCTGAGAGTGGTAAGTTGAATAGTCATTAACAATTCTTACTTTTTTCAAATCTCTTTTCGGAAGGAAATTGGTTATAAATATACACAAACTTATTAAAATTATGTTCTTTAAGCTTACTAAATTCCCTCTTAAATTGTCATGGATAAATAGAACCTGTTAAGTTAAGATTTACCTGGAAGAAGTACACTTTGAGGATTAAAAATGTGTTAAAATTGAATGGGATGTGACAAAGCTAGCTTCTTGTTATAATTATTAGCTTGTTGTGTATAATTATGTCAAATAAGTCTTTAATTTCATTATTATAATTCAGTATGTTGTTACTAGTGTATCAGGAGTGTTTTATAATTTTATTGATTTACAGACAGCAGCGATGATGAATCTCCTAAAAATAATTCTAGTGCACCCAATATCACTGCCAATACCACCTTCTCATCCGCAAATGACCCCGACAGTGACCAAGAAACTAAAATGGATTATCAAGATGTAAGTTATAAGGATCAAAATTCTTTTTGTTGTTTTGTTTCATACCACACTGTCACACTTTTAGTTGCTGGTGCAACTATCAGACCTGAATTACTAATATGGTTTGCTAAATGGTATATCACTACTAATATTATATTGCATCTGGTGAAACTTGAGTTTATAGCCTTTTGATCACTAGTGCTTTTTAACCCGGTGGGAGTGTGGCAGGGTATCTCATACCCTGCGTTTGACTTATGTCAATATATTTAGAGTTTATTTTTGTTTAACTTTTTTTCACCACACTCTCGCCGGGTTAAACACAAATCTCTTGTGAGGCTCATTCATACCGAAATTATACTTCACGTGGATAACTCAAGTTTTTAAGTTGTAAAATGCTGGACATGTTTTGCTTTGTATATGAGTAGCTTTTTCAAGAGCCAATCACCATGCCTGTGAGCGAGTAAAATATAATTTTAGTAAACACTAGTGCCACTGCTTAAGCACAACTAACTCTTATCAAGATGACCTATCATGTTATTATACTTTGATCAAGAGAAAAGTGTATGGTGCAGTAGCAGTAGAAAATAATAATTTTGACTGTTTTCATATACTTATTTTAAATTTAAAATGAATACTAACAGGTTTAAAACAAAAGTTTTTTGCATATTTATATATGTTAGAATGTTTCAACAGCAGCTATTTAATAAAGTGCAGCAATTTCAGTTTTTGGTTAAAATAGTAAAAACATAACTACTGTCATGAGCGCAAAAGAGTTTTTTTGTTTGTGTAAATGAATAAAATGAAAAATAATATTATTATGTTTGTCAGCCTCTGTAGCCTAGTTGGTAGTGACCCTGCTTACGAAGCTGGAGGTTCCGGGTTCGAATCCCGGCGAGGGCATTCTTTGTGTATTTATTTATCACAAATGTTTGTTCCTTGGTCGTGGCTGTGTATGTATCTAAGTATCTATACGTATGTATCTATTATATATATCGTCGCCTGGTACCCACATCACAAGCCTTAATTGAGCTTACCGTGGGACTAGGTTGATTTGTGTAAGATGTCCCAAGATATTTATTTATTTATTTATTTTATTTATAAATTACATCCTTGCTACCAGATAGTTTTGCAGCAGCACAAAACATACACATACATAATTATAGTGATATAGTATCATGGTAGTTTTACACTTCAAATATGTACCAGTAAACTAAGCCAGTAAGCCAATCTATACAAAACTGTCTTATTTTTCAGGTATGGTCTAAAAATGTACCAGATAACAGTGAAGAGATCGCGCAAAAAGCGTTTCGAGAATTGGAAAGCCACAAAACTAAAATTGAGGAAACTAAAGCTTCAATACTCAATTATACAGCCAAAACTACATCTGCGGCCTTTGACGTGAAAGATTTATTGGCTCAGGGAGAGGAAGTACTGCCTGAGACCTCTGAAATTATTAAGAAATCTAAAAAAAAGAAGAAACAGAATGACAGCGACTCGGAAATGGAGGATTGGGAGGAGGTCAAAGGTAATTGCTTAACCAATACTGGATGTGTTAGTGTCTGTAGGAAAATACAATAAATATAGTAATATTCTCCTGTGTATGGCCTTCGTGAAAGATTGTTAGCTATCAAGGTGCTACTTTCATTTTAACCTGCCAATCATTCACCTCCAAATTTTTGTATGGTGAAAGCTGTATAAATCAAATTATGTACCGTTGAAAATTAAATTAACTGACTCCCAGTTAACTAACTATACAGTGTTTTTTCTATTGTTGTATTTAAATCAGGGCCCAAAACCAGTATCAGAAAAGCCTCGAAATAGTCCAATATTTTAAAATGTTTTATACTCTTTATTCAATATTTTATATAATTTA
Source organism: Thaumatotibia leucotreta (assembly GCA_025490895.1). Classification (NCBI taxonomy): domain Eukaryota; kingdom Metazoa; phylum Arthropoda; class Insecta; order Lepidoptera; family Tortricidae; genus Thaumatotibia; species Thaumatotibia leucotreta. Next base: position 32,049 of record JALPQI010002502.1, read on the forward strand.
CAACATCCTATTTTGAAATTACTCCATTAAGTTTTGATTTGTTATAAATCGAAAAACGAAAAAGAACGAAAAAAACTGTTCTTTTGTAAGGAGAAAATACCGGTATCCGGTTAGATTTAGTTTACATGCTACCTCGTGTGTTCATAAGTTTTGAGACGAATTTCAAACCTCAAATTTAAAATAAAAACGTGCTGGCAGCTTGTCGTGGCTGTTTCAGGATTTGAAATTGGAACGTTTTAATTAAGAATATATATCTTTTTTCTTTTTATTGTCATTGTTTGTCAAAATGGCGGCTAAGAAACAACTTCGGTGTACTGTAGTTTCGTTGTATGAGGCGGGAAAAAAACCAATGGAAATTTTTAACGAATTAAAAAATATTGGAGCTAGCCGCAATTTTGTATACTATACTATAAAGCGGTATAAGGAGACCCAAAAGATTGATGATCGTCCAAGAACTGGCCGCCCGCGTTCTGTTAGGACCCCTGCGAACATAAAGATTATCAAAGAACGAATTCGTCGAAATCCGTGCCGCACCCAGAAGAAAATGGCTCTACAGACGGGAATTTCACGTATATCGGTAAATAGAATACTTAAATATGATCTTAAATTAAAAGCGTATAGTAAGAGAAAAGTGCATTATCTAAATGATCGTCTACGGAAAATGCGACTCAAACGTTGTCGGACCCTACTTAGGCGACACGACCCTACAAAAATATTGTTCACGGATGAGAAGATATTTACTGTCGAAGAAAAATTTAACAGGCAGAATGATAAAATCTACGCCAAAAGCTCAAAGGAGATTCCGTCTAACGTGCGAAATGTCCAACGCACACATCATCCGGCTAGCGTCATGGTATGGTGGGGAGTTTCATATGAAGGCGTTACGAAATTACATTTCTGCCAACAGGGGGTCAAAGTTAAAGCACAAAATTATCAGAGTGATATTCTCAAGAACGTTGTAAAACCCCTATCTACCACTCTATTCGCTGGAAAGGACTGGATTTTCCAACAAGATTCAGCACCATCGCATAAAGCGAAATCTACACAAAAGTGGCTAAACGAAAATTTGCCTGGGTTTATTAGTACTGAGGAATGGCCTTCTTCAAGCCCAGACTTAAATCCTTTAGATTACTCTTTGTGGACGGAATTAGAGCTAAGGGCATGCCGAAAGCCGCATCCAAACCTTCAGGCCCTGAAGCGAGCCTTAGTGAGAGAAGCGAAGCGTATTCCTATTGAAAAAGTACGTGAAGCTATTGATGAGTGGAAACCGCGTTTAAGAGCCTGTATAAAAAATAAGGGTGGACATTTCGAGTAAATTATATTTTTATTTTACTAAGACATTGTCTTTCATTAACCCTATAACTGTGTCATAAAAATAAATTATCTTATCTAATTATAATTCGAGTATTCATTTCGTCTCAAAACTTATGAACACACGAGGTATGTTTACTTAGTCATTCAATGTTCCATTTAATAATTTCAGAGTCAAAGGCACTTCCAGCATCAGGATTGCAAGTTGTAGTAGACTTCCCCGATGCAGCCCAAAGAAAATCAAAAAAGATTGATGTAGAAATGATGATGAAAAGAAAAATGAACAGAGTCAAAAAAGAGTATCAAGTATACATGCACAAGGTTCACGTTTTGTGTTGGTTAGGGCATGGAAATTATGTGAGTTCAGTTTTAAATGATCAAGAAATAATGAGTGCCGTGCTATCATTAGTACCTTCTAAAGAATGCTACCCTGGTGAAAGAGTTGATGTAAAATATGTTGAACAAATAACAAAATGGTTTAACAACAAGATTACATTGAAACAAGATAAACATGAAAACAAATTCAAACCTAAAGCACCGCCACTGAAAGATATATTGTTGAAAGAAATTAAAAACAAAACAGTTTCAACAAAAAAGTACATGTTCTTTATTTTTGTTAGTATGTTAAGGGCTCTTGGCCTCCAGTGTCGAGTAATGTTTAACTTTGTAACATTACCAATAAGACCGCCTAGTTCTGAACTTTGTTCTCTTTCTATGAAACCAAAAGACGAAAAGAAGAGTGAAGAACCTAAAAAAGAAGATACAAAAAAATCAACACAAAAAAAGAAATCCACATCTAAAAAGAATTCAAAGCAAAGTATAGCACAAGTTGATGGAAACTATGATGGTGACATTGACATAATGGATGTGGATGACAAATATTATAGTGACACGAACATTATGCAAGTTGATGGGAATGATGACGGAATTATTGCAGAAAAAGGTCGTAAAACTAGGCGAAGTAAAGCAGCTACAACCCTAGAATTAACAGATAAGGAAGAAGATGTATCCCCACCGAAAAGAGCAAGACGAAGTGCAGCTGCTAATCCTCCAAATCCTAAATTATTAAAAACTGTACCTGAAGATAAAATATTAACAAAAAGAAGTAGAAAAGCCAATGAAGAAAAAGAAACAAAATTGAAGCTCAAAGAAACAAAGCCAGTCAAAAAAGATTCAAGTAATAATTTATCACCAAATCCAAAGACACTACTGTCTTTAAATAAACGTGGCAAAGCTATAAAGGAAACTAAACTAGAGACAAAAGATAGTAAAAATCCCACTCACATTTCGCAGGATAATTGTAAGAGTATAAAAACTACACCAACAAAACAATCCAATACCCCAAAAATAGTTGTTACTGACGAAAATGATAAGGCAGTTAGTAGCACATTCTTTGAAAACATTAAACTTGATGCTGAACCAAGCAAATCTACAACTAGGAGTCGTTCAAAAACTACTGAAGTTAAAAACTCACGAGATTTAAAGGATGGTGCTAAAAATGAGCCTAAATGTAGGTCTAAGAGTGCAGGCACTCTTGAAAAAAGTAAATATTTCCAAAATAGTGAAAAAACACCGACTAAAAGAACCAAAAAGACTGCTAAAGATCCAGATGACGGACTAAGAGTGAGTCACAGGGATATTGTGGCAAAAACGAAATCATCACCTAAGAATGATGTTACTTCTACATTAATTGCTCTAATGAAAGACAAAGTCGGTGACGCCATGAATAACTCCAATGCATCTAAGAAGAAAACAAAATCCGTGAAAGGTTTGTATAAGATATTATCTATAAGCTACAATTTCACTGATAACGACGTTTCAATACCAGACCGTCAATTTGAAAATCACTACTAAACAACAATAAGTTGTAGAATTATAACTAATGTGAGACTCAAACATAGTTAAATATTTATGAAACGGGTGACTCACGTAATTTAAGTCGATAATTGCTCGACATGTTTCGATCCATTTAGAGGATCCTCATCATCGCTGCCCCCGGCCAGCACCCGCTCTAGCAGACCGCAAGCCCGCAGTACACATCGGGCTTTGGGAGGTTTTTATGTAGGTATAGAACCCGTGCGCAACCGGGGCGGGTCGCTAGTTTTAAATATAAAAGGCGATGCCTACTGCAGCTGGGGCCTACTCCTCAAAAGCTTGTTATACAAGTGGAAGGCTTTATCTAATTTATGGTGTTAAAAATAGACTACCAATTGTATTACAAGTTACAAGCTTTTGATAAGTAGGCCCGGGGGGGCTACCAAGACCTCTTAAATGCGATTCAGGTGGATTTTGATGGTCCCGTTTTATCTATTTATCGTGCTACGCAACACTTTCGCACTTACATACTTGTTAGAACCTGACGGCAACAACGACAAACGATTAAACACGGTACCATCATAGGCCTACAGTTAAAAAAAGGCAGCTCACTGTCTTTGTCTCACTAATATGAAAGAGTGACAGAGAGGGAAAACTACGTTACGCTACAAAGCGTTAGCGATTGCCAACTTGGCTAAGCATACTGGTGTCGCTTAGTAGTGTATAAATAATCTTTTTTTTACAGGCAAATCAAAAAATACGAAAGGAGACAGCGATTATGAACCTGAAGCAGTAAGCGATGATGATTTCAAGCCAACCAAGATCAGTCCAAGAAGTACGAGCCGCAAAATTGACCGGCGAGTGCTGTCAACTGACGACGAAGCGCCTAAAGAAAAGACAGACGTTTGGTGCGAAATTTTCGTTGAAGAGTTGGAGCAATGGATAGCTGTTGATGTCGTGAAAGGACAAGTGCATTGCACTAATGAGATCTATGTAAGTTAATTAGCTAATTATCTTGCGCGTACAATATTGATGGCTCCTAGGGACTACTATCTTGTGTACTAATCGGAAAACGTATGCTATGAAGCATTGACTTTTCAAGGAGGAAGTGGGCTGGCCCTCAGCAAGCCTAGCCAAGGTGACATTCGGCAATCGTACACGATAAGCAATAAGTCATAAATGACTTATCATAAACAATGAAAGAATGATGTCTTGGCTAGTATTCTGCGTTTTTGTGGCTTCTATTACATGATCATGTATTATGTATTTATAATTCATGCCAATACCTAAATTGGCCGGTTCTGTGCTGCCACTTCAGGTGACCGCCACCGCCAGGTAAGCAGTGTTGAATGAAGAATAGCTTAAAGAATGAATAACGTGAGTTAACGTCATCATAGAGCGCCAACTATTCGTAAGCCGGCCTAGTAGTCCTACACCACACCTACAGAGAGAATATATTATTTTATCTCTATCTTTTCTGCTACCAATTATTAATTCATTTAATTCATAAATTGAGAGCGTCTTTAATAAGACGTTCCACTTTGTCGCTAACCACAAAGATAATTCATATAACGATATAAGCACATTCCATCCTAATGGTGAGCAACTAGACTAAGTGGGACGTTTTACTAAAAAGATAAACAATTTTGCATTCAACATTCATTATAATCTATTACAGTACCTATTCTAGGATTCTTGATTATTGTTATACCGAGTGTAAGTAGATAAAAATAGTTTTATTCAATAAACTCATTTACGCAACATAAACTTGCTTAGAATTATAACTAACGTGAGACTCAAACATATTAAATTATTATCGAACCGGATTACTCACGTATTCAAGGGTGCATTCAGACCAAAAGAGCATTCGCTGTTCTATCCCCGCTCTACGAAATCAACCAAACACGTTTTGTGTAACGATCGAATTTCGTAAAGTGGGGGGATAAAATAGCGAATGCTGGTCTGGTGGTGGTCCTTACGTCGATGATTGCTCGAAATGTTTCGACTCATCGACATAAATTTAATACGTGAGTAACCCGGTTCGATAAAAATTTAATATAAACTTGCTTGCCACATACAGGGTCGAGCGACACACCCAGTCTGCTACGTCGTCGGTTGGGACAACAACAACTACCTCAAAGACTTAACACGGAGATATGTGCCCCACTGGAACACCGTCACTCGCAAGCAGCGAGCCGAATCGCCCTGGTGGGACACCGCGATAGCCCCGTGGAAGGGGCCCAAAACTGCTAGAGATAGAGAGGAGGACGAAGCTCTGGATAGGATGCAGTTAGATGCTCCGCTGCCTAAAAGTATCGCTGAGTAAGTTATGGCTAATTTTACTCGATTTATTTAATAGCTCAATAATGTATTAAACGAGATACGTCCCCCTGTTGAGACACCGCTATGGCCCTTTGGAAGGGGCCCAAAACTGCTAGAGATAGAGAGGAGGACGAAGCTCTGGATAGGATGCAGTTAGATGCTCCGCTGCCTAAAAGTATCGCTGAGTAAGTTATGGCTAATTTTACTCGATTTATTTAATGGCTCAATAATGTATTAAACGAGATGCGTCGCCCTGATGGGACACCGCGATAGCCCCGTGGAAGGGGCCCAAAACTGCTAGAGATAGAGAAGAGGACGAAGCTCTGGATAGGATGCAGTTAGATGCCCCGCTGACTAAAAGTATCGCTGAGTAAGTTATGGCTAATTTTACTCGATTTATTTAATGGCTCAATAATGTATTAAACGAGATGCGTCGCCCTGATGGGACACCGCGATAGCCCCGTGGAAGGGGCCCAAAACTGCTAGAGATAGAGAAGAGGACGAAGCTCTGGATAGGATGCAGTTAGATGCCCCGCTACCTAAAAGTATCGCTGAGTAAGTTATGGCTAATTTTACTCGATTTATTTAATAGCTCAATAATGTATTAAACGAGATGCGTCCCCCTGGTGGGACACCGCGATAGCCCCGTGGAAGGGGCCCAAAACTGCTAGAGATAGAGAAGAGGACGAAGGTCTTGATAGGATGCAGTTAGATGCCCCGCTGCCTAAAAGTATTGCTGAGTAAGTTATGGCTAATTTTACTAGATATATTGAATAGCTCAATAATGTATTAAATGAGATGCGTCCCCCTGGTGGGACACCGCGATAGCCCCGTGGAAGAGCCCCAAAACTGCTAGAGATAGAGAAGAGGATGAAGCTCTGGATAGGATGCAGTTAGATGCGCCGCTGCCTAAAAGTATCGCTGAGTAAGTTATGGTTAATTTTACTAGATATATTGAATAGCTCAATAATTTATTAATTGAGATACGTCCCCCTGTTGAGACACCGCTATGGCCCTTTGGAAGGGGCATAAAACAGCTAGAGATAGAGGAGGATGAAGCTCTGGGTAGGATGCAGTTAGATGCTCCACTGCCTAAAAGTATCGCTAAGTAAGTTATGGCTAATTTTACTCGATTTATTTAATAGCTCAATAATGTATTAAATGAGATGCGTCGCCCTGGTGGGACACCGCTATGGCCCCGTGGAAGGGGCCCAAAACAGCTAGAGATAGAGGAGGACGAAGCTCTGGATAGGATGCAGTTAGATGCCCCACTGCCTAAAAGTATCGCTGAGTAAGTTATGACTAATTTTACTCGATTTATTTAATAGCTCAATAATGTATCAAATGAGATGCGTCCCCCTGGTGGGACATCGCGATAGCCCCGTGGAAGGGGCCCAAAACTGCTAGAGATAGAGAAGAGGACGAAGCTCTGGATAGGATGCAGTTAGATGCCCCGATGCCTAAAAGTATCGCTGAGTAAGTTACGGTTAATTTTACTAGATATATTGAATAGCTCAATAATGTATTAAATGAGATACGTCCCCCTGTTGAGACACCGCTATGGCCCTTTGGAAGGGGCCCAAAACAGCTAGAGATAGAGGAGGATGAAGCTCTGGATAGGATGCAGTTAGATGCGCCGCTGCCTAAAAGTATCGCTGAGTAAGTTATAGCAAATTTTACTCGATTTATTTAATAGCTCAATAATGTATTAAATGAAATGCGTCGCCCTGGTGGGACACCGCTATGGCCCCGTGGAAGGGGCCCAAAACTGCTAGAGACAGAGAAGAGGATGAAGCTCTGGATAGGATGCAGTTAGATGCGCCGCTGCCTAAAAGTATCGCTGAGTAAGTTAAAGTTAATTTGACTGAATACATTTAATTGCGTGTCGTGTGACTACATGGCCATAGAAACATGAATCTTAGAGACGGGAGAATAAAGTGATAGTATATGTAGTTTTGCCAGGTAAGTTAATAAGTTATGACAAGATTTACTCGATTTATGGTTTTGCCTCCAAGTAACTGATACACCACCAGCTTAACGGCGAATTATACAACGCAAGAACATTATTTTAGTTAGTTTTAGACTTTGTTAATGAATCTTTAATTTAAACTTCATGACCAAAATCCAATGTTTAAGTGGTTGGGCCATACAATAGGCATAAATCTACTTTTTTACTTTCCGCTCTTGGAGTTTACGTGTTCTAGCACCATACTCACTTGATTTTCTAATAAAAAAAAATGCATTTATTTCGGATAATTTAATCCATAGCTTGTTAGTTACATAACATACCTACATATATTCCTCATAATGTTCCAGATACAAAAACCACCCGCTGTACGCATTAAAGCGCCATCTACTCAAATTCGAAGCACTGTACCCCCCTGACGCGGCAACGCTCGGGTTCGTCCGCAACGAAGCTGTGTATTCACGGGATTGTGTGTATGTGTGTCGTTCGCGAGATATTTGGCTAAAAGAGGCCAAAGTGGTGAGGCTGGGAGAGAAGCCGTATAAGATCGTCAAAGCGCGTCCCAAGTGGGATAGGGTGAGTTATGATAATTGGCTATGTAAAGTTTTCTGAAGTTATGAATATTATACTTTTCTATGATAGCCGTCGTCTTAAGGTTCAAGAAAATGCGGCTCTTTTATTTTTATTTCCTATAAATTATTAATAATCTTTTTTTAAGTGAGTGAGGTGACGTTTGTGCAGTTTTATGGATGAATAGAGCCTAATGCGTACGTCCGCAATCAGTACAATGAAATAAAAAAAAATCTGTCAACGGTAATATGTCACTCGTGTCATTCTATCGTTTTTTTCTATTTAATTGTACTTGTTGCAGACGAAAGCATTAGGCTCTGTTCAGCCATAAAACTGAACAAATGCCATCAGGGAAAAATATATTATTCATACCTTCAGAAAACTTTACATTGCCAATTCGCAAAGTGCCATCTTGTGGCTTAAATTAACAACTAAACTAATACCCGCTTTATTAAATGGGGAGCGCCTGTGCTGCCCTCTAAAATTAGACCGGCCATACAAAGACCGCTTCAAGTAGTCAATTCGTATGGGAACTGCAGTCCGAAATTTGTATGAGGTACATTACTTCAAGTGGTTTGTGTATGGCCGGTCTTACATCCACTATAAAGTGCCTTACAATATAGCACGCTACGTCTCTCAATTAAAGTTTAATTAAAAGCGCGATATTTTACAAGTTATAATTTTTTTATTTAGTTTCACTTGTGCTGATGTTTTTTGCCTGTCTGTGATCAAATGTCGGTTATCGATTCCGCTGATAATGGAGCTGGTTCAGCATCAGACGGAAGGTGGTAACAGGAACTTTGGAATGAAACGATGCGCAGCGAAAACGCAGAATCACAGCCCTGCCATAAACACTTACAGTAAAACCATACAACTATAGTCCACTACTACAACTATGGTCCACTAGTTCGACTCGTAATTAAGCATCAATGGAAATCTTTTGTTTTGGTTTTAAGTTTTTTAATCATTAATGAGGATACTTTGTGTAACAACTGCGTCAATAATATAATAATTACACTAAACCAAAGATATTTGACTTAATTATTGGACCATTGTTGGGAGCTTTTGGACTATAGTTGGGTAGTTTTACGGTACCTTATGTTCGGCGCGCGCGCCTGTGCGCATTGGCGATGCGCTGTGTAGATGCGTCATGAGGTACACCCTCGGGCTGTCAAGGATTTTCATACAATATTACGTCGCACTAGCGCGGCGCGCGCAAGCCGAGATTTCATCCCCGACTGAGAAATGATTTAGACCATTTTAGAGTAGTTTTGAGAAAATATATTGTTTTATTTACTTTTTTTGCTTCACAGGTGTGATGAATAACATTGTGTGTGCCAGAGGCGGTACAAAAATTCGGCCTTCGGCTTGGTCTTTACTTTGACACTCGTTCACAAATTCTTATTTACCGCCCTTAATACACAATGTTCTATAGGAGCATTCCACGAAAAAGTCCACCGATGTCCCGTACGAACACGGTTTTTCTCAAAGTTGTGGGTTTATCGAAGTTCTCTTTCGTGACAAGAAGAGTCAAAAATTGCTCAAAATAAAAATTGCTATAATAAGTAATAACTCTGAAGAAAACTCAAATTATCGAAATATACACGCGTTTGTACAGGACAGCCCATGGAATGCTCCTATAACAGCTTTGTAAGTTAGGAGACGTTTATGAATAAGGTTATAATTTGCAGCTATCCAACAAGCTGATAACGGACAAGCCGCTGGAGATCTTCGGTCCGTGGCAGGTGCAGGACTACGAGCCCCCGGTCGCGGAAAACGGCCGCGTGCCGCGGAACGCTTACGGCAACGTCGAGTTATTCAAGGCTTGTATGCTGCCGAAGGGAACTGTCCATATCAAACGTATGTAGTTCAAATTAGAATTGACCACAGCTATGCAGAAGACGAGCAACTTCGACTTCGAAAAGCGACTAAGGCCACAGAATTAGATTTGAATAGAAGAAACAAGTTCATTCCTTTGTATGGCGGCCGAGCGTGTCAGATTTTGTACTGAAGTTGTTACTTGCCTATAAATATGTCTCAGGCCCTTGAGTATTCATATTTTTTTGTGTTGTTGCAATTAATATTACTTAAGGAGGCATTATTAATGTTTTTGTTCACTCTAACTTACAAAATTTGACGGCCGAAAGCTGCAAGCTGCGATTAAAAACGGACAACTCAGTAGATTTTACTGAGTTCATTTGACACGCTAAGTAGATACGTTTGCTTGATCTATGGTATATATGACATCTGTGGACTAAGGCACTGGTCTCACCGCGAGCTACTAAGCTATTAACTATCGGCTATAAACACGAACAAAAAATACGCACTCCCGTGTAAAAAAAGAGTCACGGCGATACACGCCCGGCGGTGATAGCTGCTAGCTGGGCGAGTATCGCCGTGTCTCTTTTATTTACACGGGAGTGCGTATCTTTTGTTCGTGTTTATAGTCGATAGTTAATAGCTTAGTAGCTCGCGGTGAGACCAGTGCCTAAAGGTCAATATTATGTTAAAGCTTAAGTCAGATTGGCAATAAATAATAGTTGGTCGCTTTCTGCATAATTATTTGTATGACTTAAAATGGTATATGAAATTGATGAGCTCCCGATATTTCGGCACTGTTGCTAATGCCATCTTCCAGGAGTCCACATCTTCACGTTAAACATAATATAAGTTTTTAAACTGTCATGGTAGTTTAAAAACTTATATTATGTGGTTACTGTATTTTATGGAGCATTTATTCCTTGGTTTACATGATAAGATAAGATAAGATATGTTTATTTCTCAATAGCATTACATTAATTTTTGCTAAAACTAACAAAAATATGCATACATACTAAGATCGTCAAAGACATTTTACAAAGAGGTACTTATACATTTATCATGCTACATAAAATTCAATTATTATTTTTATTTTAATTACAAATAATTTTCAATTTTTTTTTTTTATATAGGGGAAAATAAACATGTCAACTATACTCGTTAGTAAAATATTCTTTTAAACTATAGAGTGTCTTATCCAGCAACAACTGTTTTATTTTACGATGGAAGGAATTTATGTTAGGCTCAGCCTTCAATTTTTTCGACAATTTATTGTATAGTTTCTGCCCCATTACTATAGGAACTTTTTTCGCCATTTGTAGCCTGCATTTAGTTTGTTTAACATTATCAGGGAATCTAGTTGGGCGTTGGCTTACATCGCCTACACGAATAAATTCACTCGGGTTATTTCTTACATACATAATAACTTCTAAGATATATGTTGATACCATAGTCAGTATTCCCAGTTTCTTAAAATGTTCTCTACAGCTTTCCTTGTAGTCTGCATTGGCCAGGATTCTAATTGCCCGTTTTTGCAGTTTTAGAATACGTTCAAAATCAGTCGAACTACCCCATAATATTATCCCATACGACAGAATGGAATGTATATATGAAAAGTAAGCTTCTTTCAGGTGATGGTTTGAGATAAGGGGTCGCAACTGTTTAAGGATATATATTCCTTTAGCCAGTTTTCCACTTACAGAACTCACATGTAATTTCCACGACAATGTTGGATCCAGATTGAAACCAAGTAGGTTCACTGATTGAACACTTTCAATTATTGTGCCATTTGTCAGAGGTATTACCGTAGTTTTAGTATCCCTTTGCCGAGGGTGGAATGCCATTATATTTGATTTCTCAGGATTTAGTTTTAGTCCATTAATTCGGAACCACCACTGCAACTTTTCCAAGATTATGCTTATTTTATTGATTAATTTGTCATCATGTTCATCTTTAACAATAATTGTTGTATCATCTGCATATAATATTATTTCACCATCTATGTCAAGTTTATCGATATCATTTACAAATAATGAAAATAGAATGTTGCCTAATGATGACCCCTGAGGTACGCCAATTGTCGTTGATTGTGCTTTTGACCTATAGAACTTTCCACTGGCTTTTATTTCTACAGTCTGTTTCCTTTCTGATAGAAAAGATTTTAATAATTGTGAACTTTTATCTCTAATGCCATATGTCTTAAGTTTAGCAAGTAACAAGGAATGATCCACCGAGTCGAAAGCTTTTGATAGGTCTAAAAATATTCCAGCAACTTTTTGCTTATTTTCTAGGCAATTTATGACACATTCTACGAACTTTTGTGTCGCCGCCGTGGTGGAACGACCTGGTCTATAGGCGTACTGCGCATTTGACAGAGCGCCGTTTTGTTCGACATGCTTTAGAATGTCATTTGCCATTATAGATTCTACCAATTTCGATAGTGTAGGAGCAATAGTAATAGGTCTATAATTTTCTACATCGGTTTTGTCGCCCCTGCCTTTGTAAATAGGACACAGACGAGTTTTTTTAAGAGATAGAGGATAGCTAATGGAGCATAAAATGCTATTTACCAGATACGTCAGTTGGTCTGCCAGGACATAAATAATATCAAATAGAATATTTCCCGACATTTCATAGATGTCTTTTGTGTGAGACTTCGATATTTTTAATTTAGCTAGTTTTACTAGCTCTATTGTAGTAATTTGGGAAAAAATTAGAACATTTTGGATTTCCGAGGTATTCAAAGTAAGTTGAGCTATTGCCTGATCTCTGTCCGGGCTGTTACTAATAGCAAGATCATTACCTACATGTATCAGGTAGTCGTTTATGTAGTCCGGTAATTTGTTGTAGCAAATAGGCTCTCTGGTTTTCTGATCTGTAAGATTCCAGTTATACTCTTGCACGGCATTATTTGTTTCTTCTTTTATTATTTGCCATATCTCCTTTTTCGGGTTTTTTGATTTTATAAGGCGTTCTTCAGTATGCTTCATTTTCATGCTCATAAGCGAGGCTTGAATTTGTTGCTTCTTCCTGCATATACTCTCCTTGATGTTAATTTGTGGATATTGTTCACGGAAAAGATAAAGATCATCTATTTCACGTTGTAGACCACAAACAGATTTAGATATCCATGGGATACGGTTTTCATTTTTCATTCGGATTACCTTTAGTGGCATATGCATATTCATTGTATGTACTATTTTTCGGATGAAGTTATCAACAGTAGTGGATTCGTAGGACAAGTGGAGCTCATCCCAATCGTAAGACATCATTGCTTCACATAGATTTATAATGTTGTCTGCACTTAGCCTGCGCTTCTCAACATAAATGTATTTTGGTTTATTATGTTCCAATATGTGCAAATGGGCCAATTGGGCATCATGGTCAGATATTTCTGTTTGCAATGGTTCTACGCTTATGACGTCTTTGTGAATATTCGTAATGAGGCAGTCTATCGATGTCTTGGAATTGCCGTCAACTCTGGTTGGAAAATCAATTACATTTTGTAAGTTATATGAGGTCATTAAATCGATTAAGATTAGTTTATTGCTGGACTCAACACTAAAGTTTACATTACAGTCGCCCATTATCATTGATGGTTAATTCAATTTAAATTATTATATAATAATACATGGTTAATTCAATTTAATCAAAGCATTTGTGACAGATCTTCCATGATGTGTTAGTTTTTAGTAAAACGTCCCACTTTGTCGCTTACCATAAAGACGACATTTCCTTGTATCTTCATATGAATAAACTGACAATGCGGCTTTACGGCAAACGACAAAGTGGGACGTTTTACTGAACTCACTCACATATAATAAAAACTTACGCTTAATGTAAAGTTCAACTTTGCTAGATAAGATGCGGTCGTGTAGCGCAATTACATATTTTTTCTTCAAAACTGGGTTGCCTTTCAAAGGGTGCTTTTCCACCTATGTGGATGCGTTTCATATTCACCAATCAGGTTCCCGAAACGTAGTACAGCTATAACGCATGTTCTACGACGCGTACCTAACTGTGGTTGGTGGATATCACTCATTTACACATCGTAGAATCTAACCAGCGAGTGACTGCACAAGCATTTTTTTATATTCTTTACATGGCAACAATTTTGCCTATCAATTAACCTGTCGTTGTCAAACTGTCATTTAATTTGGTAGAGAATTTATTGCCAGGTCACGTTTTTTATATTTACCGATTTTTTATGCAACCACACGCTGCTGATTCTAACACTGGTGGAAACTCTGAAGAAGTTACGCTAGCCTAGCCTATTCTAGTTAAATAATCATATTTATTGTATGTACAGGGTGGTCCAAACCTTGACGTCAAAAAAATTTTTTTAGGTTCCCTACATCATGAGCTATCAGAATATACTCCATGTATGTTAGCCGATTTTTTGTAGTTTTCGAGTTATGAATTTTTGAAATTTTTTTTTGAGAAATACTGGAATGAAGAAATTTATTAACGAAAAAAAAAACTGTTGTGTTTTTTAACTAGTTTCTTTTTGTAAAAGTATTACTACAAATAAAACGTTTACTGACAAAAAAATTAGCGTCCTCACTTTGATACAAGTAGGATAAAAAATACCAAATTCAAAATTTTACGTTCAAAATGCATCAAAATAGCATTAATGTACGTAAATAAAAAAAACCGGCCAAGTGCGAGTCGGACTCGCACGCAAAGGGTTCCGTACCATTATCAATTTATTATTAAAAAAATACAGTTAAATCAACCTACCTCAAAAACTATAGGAGATAATTTAATCAAACCAAAAATCATTGATAGAGTTTAATAATGTGCATAACATATATTTTTTTCAGAATTTTATATCGCGTAGTTTAAAAAATAGAGGGGGGGGGACACATTTTTCAGACTTTGAGAGCTGATATCTCGAAAACGATTTGCTTTAATAAAAATGTGATGTATAAACCTTCATATCATTTTCAAAGACCTTTCTATTAATACCTCACACGCTTATGTAAAACTAAAAAAAAAATTCTATCCCTCAGTTACATGTATGGAGGGCCCCCACCCCAATGGTTTTTTTTTACAATTTAGTATCATAATCCTGTAGCGGTTCATACAACACATATTCTCACCAAATTTCGTTACTGTAGCATTTATAGTTTCCGAGTAAATCGGCTGTGACAGACGGACAGACGGACAGACGGACATGACGAATCTATAAGGGTTCCGTTTTTGCCATTTTGGCTACGGAACCCTAAAAATAAAACATTTCCCAAGGATTTTTGGTAATGTAAAGACTGCTCTAGACCTTAAACCTTCGTAAAAGCAAAAAAAAGTGATACTTAATAATGAGGATTGTTCGGAGTAGTCGGTTGTATCAAACTATCATTATCCTACTTGTATCAAAGTGAGGACGCTATTTTTTTTGTCAGTAAATGTTTTATTTGTAGTAATACTTTTACAAAAAGAAACTAGTTAAAAAACACAACAGTTTTTTTTTTAGTTAATAAATTTCTTCATTCCAGAATTTCTCAAAAAAAAATTTTTCAAAAATTCATAACTCGAAAACTACAAAAAATCGGCTAACATACATGGGGTATATTCTGATAGCTCATGACGTGAGGAATCTAAAAAAAATTTTTTGACGTCAAGGTTTGGACCACCCTGTATAATAAATCTTTATTATATAAATGATATAAGCAACGAAATAAAACTTAATTGTGTTGCTCTGGAAAAGAATATTTAATTTAGAATAACGTTACGTATTATGTACACCGGGTATAAAATACATAGTTTATAAAATAAAAACCTCACCTGGAAAAGAAACAACAATTTAAGCTATTATTCCGAAACACATAACTGTAAATAATATTTTATGACATTATGTCAACAAGATTTTTAAAACAAGATGTCATGTTAAAGCGCATAGACAATCGAATGAAGTCTAACAGACTTCATTTACATATATTTGATTATTTACAGTTTTATAATTGTATTTTTGTTTGGAAAATAAAAGATCTTATTTACAGTACCCGGCCTAAACAAAGTCGCCAAGAAGCTGAACATAGACTGCGCGCCGGCCATGACGGGCTTCGACTTTAACGGCGGCTGGTCGCACCCGGTGTACGACGGCTTCGTCGTGTGCCAGGAGTTCGAGGAAGTCATCACACAGGCGTGGCTTGAGGTTCGTGTCATTTGTAATACAATACATTACATAATCATAACATCTGAACAGTGCCTAAGCTGTAGCATCGTCAGCAGATATATTGGAGCAGCCAAGGTGCTCAATAAGATCTGAGCAGGCTTCTATTGCTACTGCGTTAGAGTGCATCATCATCATCATCTCAGCCATAAGACGTCCACTGCTTAACATAGGCCTCCCCTCTGGACCCTCACATGTACCGGTTTGATGTGACCTGCATCCAGCGTGTCCCGGCGACCTTTATAAGGTCGTCTGTCCATCTTGTGGGTGGACGTCCTACAGCACTTTTCGACCCCATCGGTAGATGTTCTCTGCGTGCAATGTGGCCTGCCCATTGTCACTTCAGCTTGCTAATCCGGAGGGCTATATCAGTAACTTTAGTTCGCCTACGGATCTCCTCATTTCTGATTCGATCACGCAGAGAAACTCCGAACATAGCCCTCTCCATATCCGAGCGTAGCCATCAACAATATGTACAATAAAAAAAATTTATAGCGGCTAAGCTGATTTCGATTGACACACAAGAGTTCGAAGGCCGTGTCACTTATGTACGCTCCTTAGTCTGAATGGTATCTAAACTGCCCTCTCTATTGTTCTTTTGCCTTATGCACAATAGTGAACAAATTGTTGTAAAAAAAAATTAACAGCAAGGCCAAATAGCAGAACTCCGCTTCTCGACATGCTTCTGAACCGTTACCGTTTTACAGGATCAAGAAGAGATGGAGAGACGCGAAAAAGAAAAAACAGAAGCAAGAGTCTACGGCAATTGGAAACGGCTAATCAAAGGTCTTATGATCAGGGAGAGACTCAAGTTGAAGTACGGATTTGAGGAGCCCAGTACTTCAGATAAGGCTAAGAATCCTAAAGGGCCTAGGTTTGTCACAAAGAAAAAGAAGTAATTGTTAACTAATTGCATCATGGTGATCTGCCGCGAATCACTAACGAAGTGTTGCCTTTTTCGCAAACTTGTAAACTCGAACGTAAGTGTGACATAGGCAACATGTCGATAGATTTGTCTAATTTGTAATTCAAAGATGGTTATAAAATGTTACGTTCCTTTCGCATTACAGTACCTAATATTAAAGAAGCTACACTATGATTGTTTACTAAATAATATTACAAATATCGTTATGATATTTTGATGTCGATTATACGTGTCAGTGCACTTGGAAAGATACCTTGTCACGACTCTTTTAAATAGACCTTATGTGTTCTTTAATAAAGTCCAAGTTTTAAACACCGTGACAAGATACTTTTACATGTGCACTGACTGACACATACTTTGTGAAGTTAAAGAATCCGATGTATAAAAACCATCCATCAAGCTACAAATTAGATATAATTTTCTTTTAATATGGTTGTTAGGTTTTAAAGTGAAGTACCTTGTACAGAGTGATACAATTATTTGAAGGACTGCCAAATTTTACCACATTTTACTTATTTGTAAAAAGACAGCAATTTTCCCCAATTCGATAAAAAGTAATCCACTCTGTAGATTTTAATAATACTTGTTTACTGTGATTCACTAACTTTAAATCCCAGTTGAAATTATGTTTTAAGTTTGTCAAGAAATCTTTTCTAATAATAATAAATAAGTGAGTAGAGGTAGACCGTATGCATGCGCGCTAACTATCTACAAATTTTGATAATCTGTTTTGAGATTAGTCTGTATTTTTATTGTTCTAGTACAGTAAGCCAAAAAATTGGTCTAATTTGATTGAACCTTCACAAATAATATATAGAGTCAAACAGAAGTAAACCCCTTTTTTGCTTACTGTACAAAAGCTCAACCCCGTTATTCATTAACATCTCCGAACTTAGTAAGCGGATAAGTATAGTTTGTCCCTTTCGGTCTTATCAATAAGTGTGTAAGACCGAAAAAGGGACAAACTACAGGGTGAAACATGAGTCGTGAACAGTAATAGGTTTTTCTAACTCTATAAACAACTAACAATTGAATGCCCCACAAATTACTTAGAAATAGTCATGTTTTTTATTTATTTTTTGTATTTTTGTGACTTTTTCTAATTTTTAAGGTGTTTTCAGAAATGGTAACGGCTACTTCAGCTATTTAAAAAATTAAATTTAGTTATATACATCCATATCATAATTTCTCTATTATGTATTCAGTAGCGGTAATGTAATGACCTATATTAAGAAACCGGTGTCTGTGGCTGTATCATAATGTTAACATTAAAGTACAGTGCATCATAATAATATTAACATTAAAGTATCGGTGTCAGTACATTAATGATAACATTATAAAGTCAACTTCTTTTTGTTTTTTTTTTCAATCATCATCATCATCATCATATCAGCCGAAAGACGTCCACTGCTGAACATAGGCCTCCCCCAAAGATTGCCACAATGACCGGTCCTGCGCCACCCGCATCCAGCGGACACCTGCGACTTTCACCGATACATATTTATTATAGGATTTTCTTACACAAAATGAGTAATGAATTGTTATATTTAGAGGTAATTTACTTAGTGGATATCAATGTAAATAAAGGTAAATTATCATTCTAAACTTATGATATGGAGGTAGATAAAGTTATGTATGTGACTGTACATAATTAGGCATTAAACACTCGTGTGATATTATTATGAAACTCACCTACGGCTCGTTTCATAAAACCACACTCATGTTTAATGCCTCTTATTATGCGCCAGCCACATAAATAACTATTAATTTTACACGAAATGACAAAATTGGCGTTATTAATTACTTCAATTTGAAGTGGTGATTTAAATAATTCCATTAAATTTTGTCTTAAAAATCCTTTTGGATATCCTAAAGCCAAAAAATATAAAAAACAAATCCCCAAAAAATACAAAAAAATAATAAATAACTTGTAATTTTTTTAAGTAACTTGTGTAAAATGCCCCATTTGATTGTTAGTTGTTTAGAGAGTTAGAAAGACGTATTCTGTTCTGTTCACGACTATGTTTCACCCTGTATAGTAATCGGCTTGCTAAGTTAGGACACGTTTATAAATATGGGGGCAAGTGTTTACTATGACTAACTAGTCATGGCAAAAGGAAGGAGTAACTCTTTCTAGAATTGTAAATCAGTGTTTAACCGCCTTTACCTGTAATTATTAATTACTCTAGAATAGATAGGTTTAAGTTACCCCCCTGCGTTTTTATTGTTTGTTAAGCATTTTACGGGTATTGAAGTTAATGGTTTTATGAGTCTTATTTTAACGTATTATGCAAATTTCGTAAACTTAGCCTCTCGTGTGCGGCGAATATTTTTTTCTTATACGAGGGACTAAATGTCGTTTTTTAATATAAAAATGAAGAAAAAGAATTCCCTAATTGATCATGTTATTGTTATGCATGTTATTTTAATGTAATTGAAATTATTACTTTTAATTATAAGTTATAATTCTATGTCTATTTTTCTTTAACCATCAACGACTTATATGTAATATGTGGAACGCAACTAAACTGGCGCCGAATTATCTAAACAGGGTGATGTAATGATTTAAATGTGAAGGGAAGTGAAACAACTAGACTTTTTTTATTTTATTTTATTAAAAAAAATGATAACCTAGACAATGCTCTGTCAAAAATGGTCATAATAATATAAATACAATGCAATAAGCTGTCTTATCTTTAATCTTTACAGTGTGTATGTATTGTGCAAGTTATGCAGCAGAAGCCTAAAAGCGTAAGTGTAAATGTTAGAATTTCCCCTAGCGCAGCTTATTGTTACTTGAGATAAATATATCAAAATTAGAAATACCTATTTATATACAAAAATCTTTGGTGTATAAGATTACCTAGGTGAATGACGCTTCAGATCTTTATAAAACTAAGATCTGGTCGGTCGAAACGATTACATTTATTTGTAATCTTTTCTTGCGTTTACAGGATAGTCCCTCACCAACACAATGTGAAGGTATTGAGGTGTAATCAATCACAATGCCGTTGTTCTCTTTTTTTTTGTTTTTTAAATATTTTTTTTTATCCGTATTTTATTCTTCCTTACAGCTACATTAGATCTATGCGTCTTACTATAAGAGTTACAATATTTTATGACAAATTTATAAACGAAGGGCCCAGACACATTCATCACACTTTGTACATAATATGAAAGGAATGTAACCTTTAATTTATACCTTTCTATCATAAAATATATGTACTTAATAATTCGTTTAAAAATATATCATTATATTAATTATTCACTTAATTAGTCTCATTGGATAGATCAACCATTATTAAAGCCAGTTTAATGAAAGGTATGATCGAGGGTAGCACTAAGCAATCGATTATATTCCTTTCATGCTACCATTCGCACTATTAAATGATCCTATAAAGTCCAGCTCTATAGTTCAACTAAGCCATGGTTAATGTGCCTGCGCCCATACCGAAACCTACGCCTTTAGGCCCATAATTACGACCATAGCAGCCGCGGCAGTAAATCTCACCATTGGGTCCGTCATTCAAATTGGTGGAATCCTGAAACAAATATACATCTTTATTTATAATAGATAGGTACATATTAACATAAGTAAGTATGACAAGAATTTAGTCAAAATTGGATCCGGTTCGAAGGACTATATCTAGCGTATGCAAAAGGGAAATTTTTAAAATTAAAACACATTAAAGCTCGAACCTCCAGATTCTAAAATGTTGGATAAGGTCACTATAATTCTAAAGGTGCGATATCTAGATATCGAAACTTGCAACGAGCTTTCTAGCGCACGACTCACGAGTGACTCGAGCGAGAAGGGAACGTTTCTTGTTAATTCCTTTTTACCATCAAACAGAGGGCTAATACCACGAAAATCGTAAAATTCGAGGGTCTGGCTCTGTCACTGATGGCACTTTTATTGCATAGAAATAGATGCTCCGAATTTACGATTTTCGAAGTATACCATGTACTGATAAGGTCTATGGTAACCCAAGGAGTTTTTCCATTCTACTCAAACAGTGCAACACGTCAGTTTTACGTCAAACAAACCAAACGTCACAAGGTCAATTGTCAAATAAATGTCACGGCGGCGCGAGCTACCGAATAATTTCACAAAGTTTTTGTAAAAACTAATCATGTTTACATTAAAAGTATCGTCTTTACTACTACTAATGGCACTATGTGCTATTCAGGAAAGCTACTCAGAATTCTCAACAGAGGACTGCGCTTCTCTTGGCTTTGTAAAAGCTAATCTACTGTGCTCCTCCTGTGATCAGCTAAAAGACTTTAATTTGGAGCCTCTAATTGAACACTGTAAGGAGTGTTGTCACGCTGACACGTCTGCTCCAAAGGATAAGAAGTACGCGCGTGCCGTATTAGAAGTTTGTACGTGTAAATTCCCAGCGTACCCTCAAATTCAAGCGTTCTGCAAAGGCGACAAGCCTGCCAAGTTCCCGAATTTGCAAATCAAGTACGTGCGCGGTCTCGACCCGATCATCAAACTGTTCGACAAGGATGGAATTGTGAAGGAGACGGTGGCCATAGAGAAGTGGGATACGGACACAGTGGAGGAGTTCTTGCGAGGACATCTAATCAGAGACAATGAAGATGACAAGTCTTATTTGAAGACAAACCAAATATAAGCTTTAATAAAGTAAGTGATTTTTAAAATGGTTTTTAATAACTCCTAGATCCTAATAGCCTATGGCCTAGCTAGTTGACATGTCAACATAATATATCATTATAATAACATTTAATCAACAACAACAATGTATAAGGTGCAAAGCGCCAAAGTTTTGTTCAGAACTTAGAACCTTGTATGTTGTTGCCGTCATAATAATCATAGTTAAAAATTACTGTTCCTCAGAACATGATAATGTGACCTCATGAGTTTAATTGATTAGCTGGCAACTCTTTACAATCCTAAACAAACCTGTTTATTTGGATAACTAGCCCCACAATACTTGTCTCAATATGATTACTCTAAAATACATCCATGTGGTACTTACAAGAGATCTGTGGCAATCCGCACATGAGAAGCACCGTTTGTGCCATGTGCCATTCTTGGAGTGCATCTGCTCTGCTGCATAGACAGGGAAACCGCAACGGGGGCAGCCCTGGCCTTTAGCTGCCTTTTGTCCGGTGAAGGGAAGCTGTTCTGTGCTGTAAGGTAAATTCATTCTTTAGATATGACACTTTATGGACATTTGATACTTTTTTAATAATGCTGCAATCCTAAACACTTATTTTCGGCTAATTTAAATTCTAAGCTGGCTTTTTGTAGATCTTGCAAAAAATGTATCTAAACAAACAATTCAAAGAAACATCCATAATTAATATAGCACTATTTTATTGTTTTCATGTTTTTGGATAATCTATTGGTAAGAGTTGATGAAATAATAACACAGATTAGCAGTATTCAATAATATACATTGAAAATTAAACACATTTTAAATCTAAGGTTTATTTACATTGTTTGCAACTTCTATAAAAATTAAGTACCTATAACTATGAAGTGTTAGAATTCAAATCACAATCATTCTGGGACTGGAAGCCGTCGTTTATCATTTAGCTATGGAAAGACTGAAAGATTTTGTGACCACCTTGGGCTCTAACTGCTTTAACTTAGGTAAGAAATGTTTTCACTTTTATTAAAAATGTTGGCTTGTGATGGTTCCGTATTTGTAATGGTCGTCACGTTCTAACAACAATCCAAGAGCCAAAGTGACGTATTGAACGATAAACCCTAAAAACGACCATCATAAAGACCATGGGTTACCATGACGTACTAATGCGGTTCAGTTAAGGGCGAGAGAAAGGGACAAGGCTATGCAAGTCGTATATCACTCTCCCTTTCCCTGAACCTGAACTGAATCGCATTAGTACATCATGATAACCCCCCAGGTACAATTTTATTAATTCACAAATTTGTACAATATAACAAAGCCAAAATTACTATGCGAAAATAAAACATTGACTGTTAACTGTCACTTACTAAGTGATAGCTGGCTCGGCGTCGCAGGAAACGAGAGTGGGGGTGTGGCCGTAACCGAATCCCTTGGGCCCGAAGAGCTTAGCGTAGCAGGAGCGGCAGTGGATCTCCTTGTCGGGCCCGTCGCAGGCCAGCATCGAGTCCAGTGGCCGGTGGCATTCCGCACAGTTGAAGCATTTCTTGTGCCACATCTGTAAATCAATAACATGGACACGTTGAAATGAATTCTCGTAATTGAAGGGAATGGAGAAGCAGGAAAAGTTGAGGTAAAATCCAATCGATTCATGGTCGACTACTCATTTATGAGTTTAAAACAACAACACTTGCAAACGATGTAAATAACTCATGGTGACGCTAGACGTGGCAAAATCACGTCAAAGAAAGGTTCTCAAGGAACTGTAATACTCCTTATTTCATTGTAGAACGATATTACGCACAGTTCCCTTAGCCAGCTGTTGTTCAGCCGCAAAGACCATGCCGCCACAGCGAGGGCAGCCCTGGCCCTTGGGAGCCTTGATTGAAGTAGTGTCGGGGTTGTAGAACGGACGGCTGCTGGAGATCTCCTCCTCACTGAAATAAAGTGAAAAACTGTTGAGCGGACAAATAGGACTTAACTTTTACAACTGGCGCATTGAATGACTACTCGTAATCGATTTTGTCGTAATAATTATATTACGATTTCCACATTTGACGATTGGATACTTAAGAATTCGGAATATGCTAAAAGAATGAAAGGAAATGTAAAAAAAAGTGAAATTTTCAAATAAGATAAAACTTATTTAAATATTTATAACACGGGTTACTCACGTAATTTAAGTCGATAATGGCTCGACATGTTTCGATCCATTTAGAGGATCCTCATCATGGATCGAAACATGTCGAGCAATTATCGACTTAAATTACGTGAGTAACCCGTGTTATAAATATTTAAATATGTTTGAATCTCACGTTAGTTATAATTCTAAAAAAGATAAAACTTATACTTACGATAAGCCATCAGTTTGAAGGAAACCGTATCCGCAAGCGAATCCATATCCGTGGGGTCCCCACTTCTTGCCGTAGCAGGTCTTGCAGTACACCTCGCCATCGGGTCCGTCGCAGGCGATGATCGAGTCCAAGGTCTTGGTGCAATCGCGGCACTTGAAGCACTTGCGATGCCATTCTCGGCCCTTAGCCAAGACCTGCTCGGCGGCGAACACCACGCCTCCGCAGCGAGGACAACCCTTGCCGGGGGGCGCCATGATGGAGGTGGTGTCGATCAACGTGGTCTTGGGTGCTTGATCGCTGGTAAACAAATTCGATATGAAGGAATGCGTAAGGCATTATGGATTTTGTACTGGAGTCATAAATCATGCGAAAAGATCAATCGTATTATCGTACAGGAAATCGAGCCTCCTGTCCCGTCTTTGTGGATCATATTATCTACTTGTCATAAATTTATGAGCTATGAACAGGTAAATACAGAATTGCTTTCTCCCCGATCTAATAGGGTCCTAACAAGTTAGATATTTTGATCCTCAAGAATAGGATCTAATTTATAGCTTAAATCATCTGGTCTTACTTTTGAAAACTAAATTAAATCTAAACGTAAATTCAAAATACATAGGTACATGCTCCATTCCAACATAAACACTAAGAAAACTAAATGAAAAGATGACATTTAGTTATGTAGGTAAGTTGGGAAACAAGACTAAATAAGAACATGAAACAAAAGTCATCAAACGCAGGCATCGAATTGCGCAATAGAAGTGTGAGCCCTGCGCGAGAGGGCCGATGCTCCCGATGTCCCATTACGAGGGAATTTATGTAAGGGATCTGCTGCAGATTACGTGTTGCAAGCTCAAAACCGCGGCGTCTCGCCGATATGAAACGAGTAAAATTAGTTCGTTCGAGAGCGCGCGTTCTATTTTCATGTTGGCATGTTGCCATCTCTTGTTTGTATTATAAGCTGATTTTATGAAAGTGACTATGCGATGGAAATAACCTCAACCTGTAGGTATTGTAATATGAGAAGTTTAACATAACTTGTTGCTAGGGAGTATGAATGTGTTCGCGGACGGCCAATTTGACACCGGTCGATTAAAATGTTACATAAATGAAGGTTAGAAAATCATCATAAACACAAAACAGTCGTTATTTAAAATAAAATAAAAACTTTGCTAAAGCGCCTATAAGCAAATACTGATAATGTTAGATGATTTTGTTATTATACTTGAGAGAACTCAAAGACTTCAGTCCTATAGACTACGTCCATTCAGGGTCTCGGTGACACACTATACATATACCTTTGCCACTCCAAGTCCTTTATATCACACATGAGACCGAGGGTCGACATTCCTCCGTGGCCAATACCTCTAGGACCAAATCTTTGTGCGTAGCATCCTACAGCGAAAGCAAATTAAAATTAATTTATGCCATCCGATGAGACCACAGCGTGTTTACACTTTAATTAGTATTAGACCAAATCAAAAGCTGTGCCCTCGCCAGATGACTCTTCAGATTTGTGAGACGATGTCTTACCCATTGGCGAAACAGTCGCTCTGCAACACACCGGCTCCCTTTCCGTAACCATATCCCTTAGGACCAAACTTCTTCCCATAACATACTATAGAGAAAAACATTAAATTAGAAACACAGACAAATCACGAATTGCGTGCTATGATCAATATTAAATCAGATGCAATTGAAGATATGCAACCGTAGTAATAAGATTACAGGGAAATCGAAACATTTGAAATCATGAAAGCTATATATTTAGGTATGTACACTGGCATCCCGTTACTGGTTATGTCGGTTAGACTGCTAGCTAGTATGCTAGAGTACATACATCAGCGATTGGGGAGTTAACAGAATGTGCTGGAAGGACAAACCTTTGCAGTAAATGTCTTTGTCTGGGCCCTCGCAACAGTTAACAGAGTCCAGCCGTTTAGAGCAGTCGCCGCATTTGAAACACTCCTTGTGCCACGCCTGGACATATAGCGAACATTTGAAGATCACAGAACATGCAAGGGCTCACTGATTGGGTACAGGTGCAAGCTATTATAACAAATGTGTAGGTGTATGTTACCGCACAGTGCTCAGTCTCTGGGAAAACGATCAGATACCTCGACAATATATTTCTCTATCCGGTCCATCACAATGCATGGTTGAGTCAAGTGTTCTGTTGCAACTTATGCATTTGAAGCACCGTCTGTGATAACCCTACGGTATAACAAGCATTTTATTTCCTCATTTAAAATCGATAAACAAATATCGTCACCGAATCTGTCTGTCATTTTTAAATTAATTTCAAAATATGGGGATCTAAATTTAATGTTTCTGCGTGAAAGGGCTTCATTTTTTTAAATAAGTTTACCCTAATTATTGTTTTATTAGGTGCCATATAAAATTATATGTAGGTACTTTATATCAAGTTTAACAATTGCTAATTTCTGAATATGCAATTACACGATTGTTGGAGTTTAAAATATTTATCTCAATTCATGAACGAAATTATCTTAATTTAGCAACGTGAAGCATATGTGAGAGGCAACTATACAGCGGATGACTATAAATTGTACCCTACATATATAACTAACCTTTCCGCGAGCGAGCATCTGCTCTGCAGCGTAGACGTATCCGCCGCAGCGGGGGCAGCCCTCGCCGGGTGGCGCCTTGGCGATGACGCGTGGCTCCAGGCATGCTCCATTGGTCCTGACGCCTTCTCTGCACATACACACAACAAGTTATCTTCTGCATGTCAAGTTACTGAGAGCAAATAACGCTGACAGAAGAGTTGTTAAAAGCTTGCCGCCGGACGCAAAATCGGTCCGGGTTCCGCTACACTATCATCGCCCACACCGCGGCGAAGCAGTTGATACCGGCGGCGCACCTCCGCCGTAATGGGAGAAGGTAAGGGCTCCCGGCCGCCCGCTCCGCGATGGCCCGAGTACAGCCTTGCTACAGCACTATACATATCAACAAAGAGGGCGCTTTCCTTATCCCATCACATATATCAGCTAAAGTTAGAGCCGAGAAGAAGCGTTAAGTGAAGGTTAGAGAGAGTGTCAGTAGCGGGGAAAATTATAAGACAAGAGGGTTGTTAGCATTCGGCGCATGCAATCTATTGTGCGTCTGGAGCATTGCGAAGCCGTGCTGAGGCAGAACAGATTGGTTTCTCACCGTTGCTCCGCAGTTTTGGTCGCCCGTTCGGAAGGGAGGGAAGGATCTACGGTAGGAGCGCGCTCGAGCTTGCGTCGTGTTCTGGTACGCAAGCCTCGACCGCGCTCCAATGTCAACTCAACTAAGTCATGTCTGATGGTCGACTCGTTTATTCTTGTTTTTTTATAAATAGTAAATAATAGACCGATAAACAAAATAAATTAAGCGATAGCGATAAATAACCTAACTATAGTAATTTAAAGAACAGATTGGCGTGCGGCAGTGAGTCCATTGGGTGGCCGGGGTGTGCTGGCGACTCGCTAGCGCTGCATCAGGGCGACGGCTGCGCTCAATTCCTGTTTCGACATAAAGACTGGTCATGCACGTGTCAGGCGCGTAATGTACAGCTGAGCGCGCGCTTTCTACTTGTATGAGTTTTATATACACGCTGTTAATATTGTTACGCACGGGCCAATAGGCCGGTCATCAATGCGACCTTAGATAAGGAAAGACCCTCAGTGGCGCGGGCGGCGGGAGTGTAAAGTGAATGACTACTTACTCTTTCTGGAGGTGCTCGCCGCTGTCCATTGATAGGCACCCAGCGCCACCACCGAAGCCGTAGCCTTTGGGTCCGTATTTGCGGCCGTGGCAGTTTTTGCAGTAAAGTTCAGACTCGTGCTCTGCGCAGTTGGTAGAGTCCAAACTCTTGTTGCACATACCTGAGTTGTTAAAATGGATTACATAGTGTTCAAATGCTTAAAGCTTTTACGGGTTATGTATTTTACCTATACTGTGCCACGGCATCGTAAAGTCAGTCGCATTTTCCAAGCCCTTAGCAATAACGGAAGAACTAATTTTAAGTGCTTTTGCCCTATTTTGAGTCTTTGCTTCAGAAATCCATGCTCGAAACTCAAGTTGTTGTCTACGTCATGATATGATGAGAGGATTAAGTATCCAAAATAATTTCCTGAAGTTAATTATTATCTTCGGGTTGTTGATGTGTTAGGTGTGTGTAAGTGTAACTTACCGCATTTGAAGCATGTCTTGTGGAATTTGTATCCGCCGGCGACACGCTCTTCGGCCGCGTAGACGGACTTGCCGCACTTTGGGCATTTCGGGTTTTCTGCAGGTTTGAAAGGCATTGTGCTCGCTTAACTTATCCTGAAACAAAATGTATTCAAGTTCAAACCAATCCGATCAATCAAGCTCGAACCGAAGTTATTGCTGGTAGGCGACTTAAATTTGGCGATACTTAATATCTTCCAACACGTATAATCCAGTTTAGTACGGGAATAGTCCTTTCACAATGTTAATTAAAGTATTACTTTAATGATCACTTTTGTTATATTTAAGCACATACACGATTACCACTGAAAAATAAAATCAGCAAATCAATTCGTTAGTAGAATTTGCTCTAGATAATGCATAGTTCTTTGGCCGTAATCCAAGTCGCCTGCACAACATCAACCGCATCCAAACTATCACTTATTGCTCAACAAACACATGTACCAAACTAGGGTTAACTATGCGGCTTCCACCAAATGCGGGTACGATTCGCGCAAGTAAGTTTCCGGTAGAGCGAAGGCGGGCGGTGGGCACGAACGGCCGCGCGCCTAATTTGGGCGCTTCAGGTAAAGTTACGCTGGAGCACAGTTTGCATCTCTAATAATAGTTGCACTGGTAGAAGCCGCATAAACACTCGCGCGCGGTTGCGTTATGTTATGACAGCGGGTTCGTTGTCACTTTCACTGTTACGGACCTGTTCGTCGATTCGCTACGAGAGTCTGGCTCCCGAACGCGTGTACAGTTCAGGGCGGTGTTGCCGAGACTGCGGTGCGCGGAGGTCGAATGATGCGCGAGGGCACCGCGCCACCGTAGTCTATGCGCGGCTTGCACACGGCCCCAGTGGTGGGGACGGGCGCCGCCCTCGCGCCACCAACACCGCCACCGCCCTCGCCAGCATCCCCAACCGGCACAACTCTTCGACCTTCCTACATGTGGTCCGCACTTGCAACCACTTGTTTTGTCACCACGTCTAATTATTCTATCAATTGAAAACAACTTCAATCTGCCCACGCAACTGGTTAATGAAGTGGTCGACGTTGCCAAGTTCGAAATCTATTAGTACCTATTGGTAGAATAGTGACCCCGTCTGACCCTACGGCATAACATAAATAAGGAAGTTGAAAATGTATGTGAATGTGGAATTTGATGAAGAATTTAATTTCATACATGCAACGTGTCCAAATAATGTTGTCGAAATGGCGACCCACAATTTTTCATTACCTACTAGAAAAAAACTATACGCTCTTCAAGTCTGTACCTATGTATTTATCATCATCATCATCATCAGCCTATGATAGTCCACTGCTGGACGTAGGCCTCTCCTATTAACTAAGCGTATAAACGCATTAGGAGGTAAATGCCCATAATCGCCACGCTGGGCAAGCGGATTGGCGATCGCAGTAATGTGTCCACTATGATGACGCTGCTGCACATCACAATCTTTTATCAAATAGTGGTCAGTGACACTTCAATCCCTTAGTCGACTCTTACGACACCCGCAGGTAGACCTATGTATTATCAGGTTGAAAACACTTGTCACATGTGATGTGACCACTTGGTCATATCTCATGTGGTCATGTTCAGATTTTGCAAGTACTGGTTGACCTCAACGATCTCACACTTATGCATCTGTCGCGCAGTCGTGAAGCTTGGTGATAATGACTACTTGAACAGGAGAATCCTCGTGGACTAGCAGTACCTCTTCAGTCTATGTCTGGTGTTTGCGTTCGAAGCCAATAACTATTAATTTAGAGTAATAATGATTAACCAATGTATGACCTTCAGTAACCATTTGCTTGAATTTCCAGGGTTCATGCTGTTCATTGCACGGATCTTCCTACTACCTTTTGCTGTCAGAGACCTCATCAATTTGTGTAGGCATGACACGCATAAGTAGGTAGTTACCATCTTCAATCTCATATTATTTCATCCCACTAAAAATACCGGCCTCAGGATCTGTGTTGTTCTTACGTGGGGATATCCCGGTAACCCGCTGAAACTAAATAGTAGGCACTTAGTTTTTAGGGTTCCGTAATAAACTACTGACTTAACCCAGATAACTAGCTAGGTTTCGTTGGGATAAGTTTTCTTTCTTCGCTTTTTTTTTCGCCAAAATAATTTTATTATGGATCGTGTGATATATCAAACGATAAAAGTCGTAATTTCAGAATTCTTTCTTGTAAATACTCCGGAATCATCTAACATCCCCGATAAAGTTGATTCCGATATCCTATAGGGTCATTTGACTTGTAAATGTTTGGTGGCATAGCTATTAGCTACTTTTGCAATTAGGTCGAGGTTATTTCATAGTGTGACCGAATTGATAATTTAGCGATTCGTAATGTGGGTTTTAAAAAAGTCCTAACATCGTCGCGGTTGATTAATAGTTAGCTAAAATTTGCAATCCAGGATATACATACAGTCATACATTGTACCTAGTGTACCTACGCGTTATAGTAGTACCCTGTAGATACACATTCTAACTTCTCAGATCAATTGCTCTAAGTTCGACCGAACGAATGTATATCCTTGATTGCAAATTTTAGCTAGCTACCATTTCATAACCGTACCTAATATTATAATACACCAAGCTCATTAATAAAGCACTACATTGTTTGAGTAGGTACGTTACGTAGATACTTTTTTAATGCTTAATGATTCACTATTATAATAATACACGCCTCTAAAAATGAATGTCACTCCCAAAAATAAAGCAACTTGCTGCCAGTTGCCATTTGAGGTTACATTCCAAAATCAGTACAACAAATGAGGCAAAAATAAACAAGGAACCTGTTTGAGTCATTATTTTGGCAAGCAAGTCGTGTCCATACGAGATCTGAAATGACAAACGGTCATGACGGTGAGCGAGGTGCGGACAGATGGTCCAGTCTCAGAGTCTGCTATGCGGTCACCGGCGTAAGTCACCGGGACAGGAATAAATAACAAAATTATTCTTTATTATGTTGACAATTAGTCCACCGTTTCGGATCGCGACATGCTCTGCCAGCGCAAGCGCACCTGTCGGTTTATTAATATTTTTTCTAAAAATATCGGCACGAATATTATATTATGATTACGAATTTATTCTCGTAAGATCTTACGAGTATTACCTCAGTACTTGTTTAAAATGTGATTAAGAACTGCACTTTTCTTTATTATAAGAAAAACTGGTTAAGTGCGAGTCCTGCTCACACAGTTTAGGTAAACACTGAGGGTTCCGTACAAATTAGAGACTTGACAATATTAATGTCACAACAGGTTCTTTGAAAGAATATGCTTTTCGCATGATCTATCTGAAATCTTGTTGGCAAAAAAATTACGTTTGATCAAATACATTTTCATATGATAGGTAACCCATGCTCTAGTATAGGGTTCCGTAGTTATTCAAAAACGGCTGAGCCGATTATGTTCGAAATATGTAGTTTTATTTTAAAGTCTTCCATAAGCCCTGCCGGCGTCTATATTTCCGAGATCATATAAGTAACCCGGCAACTTTCAAGTCAAGGGTGAATAGGCACCTTCTGGGCAAACTCACTCCATCGTAGGCCATGTCTCTGCCCTTGGCTAGTCTATGGCCATGAGTAAGCCCATTTCAAATAAAAAAAGCGGGTTATTCCCACCTGTTACCACCAACTTGACACCAGTGGTAACAACTGGGATTTTTTTTCCCACCTGTTACCACTGGGAACAACTGGGAATTAAAATTCCCAGCTGTTACCATTAAACTAATTGGTGGTAACTACTGGGAATTCTTTTTCCCAGTAGTTACCACTAAGTTAATATTTAGTAGTCCTATTGCAATAGGATACCTAGTAGCAATAAATTTTGTTATACAATGGTAACAATTTCCAGAGACTATAATTATTATAAAATGTTATACTACAAATAAAGACGAATTACACAGATTTTTTATTCAAAACAAGAATATTTCATTTTTCGTGTAAGTACCTAAAACCTTGTAGTAGTTATAATAATCTTAAAAAAGGATTGAGATTCGTAATCAGTTAAAACAACACGATGAAAAATGAAAGTCATCCCTTCTACGAGCCGGTCACCCGTCATCCCTTTTTACCTGCCCCTGTGATAATCAAGTCAGTAGTTCTTAATATTTTTGGTTCAAATTCAGAGTAGGCAATACTGACAACATATTTAAAAAAAAAAGTTTAAAAAATATTTTCAAAATGTATTCATTTTTAGTAAAATTCGATGGTTAATAAGATATTTTATAAATAAAGTAATATTCATAAAATTAGCTCCTTATTGATAACTGGCATAGTATTTTGTGTATATTCTATTAAAAACAAGCACATTACTAGTAAAGTACTTGGTGGTAACAACTGGGATTTATTTTTCCCAGTAGTTACCACTAAAGTGATTGGTGGTAACTACTGGGAATTCTTTTTCCCAGTAGTTACCACCAAGTACTCTGGTGGTAACAGGTGGGAAAAAAAATCCCAGTTGTTACCACTGGTGTCAAGTTGGTGGTAACAGGTGGGAATAACCCAAAAAAGCCCACTATTTATGATTTTTTTTTTTCATATTGTTTGGAGTCATGAATCAAAAGTTAGAGACACATTGTTGTAAAATTCTGGAGCGGTTATCTTCGAAAATATTGACATTAGAAAAAAGTTTTATTTGGGACCCTTAGTCTTTTTGAAAGAACTATTCAACGATACCCCACACTATAGGTATAGGATTACAGCAAAATAAAAAAATCAGCCCCACTTCACTACTAGTAACCCGAACAATTTTTTTTTCTACATTTTAATCTACCACTTTGACGGCGTGATTAATATGTATTGAATTTGAAAATTTCGAGTACTAACGGCCACTGAGCTTTGCTGCGAACAGACAGACGGACGGACGGACAGGCGGACATGGCGAAACTATAAGGGTTTTTGGTTTAGTACGGCACCTTATATAGACACATCACATGTAGCTGCGAGTTGATGTGAAAGACGAGATATGTTAGCATCCCTCCAGGCATATAAGCCTTCAGCCTCTCTCTGTCTCGCTGTATTATCGTCGACGTTCGGAATCGTGTGTGTACTCCAAATGTTCATCCGAACATGGGCTGATAATTTTATTTTATTAATGGCTTTTTTAAGCCCATTAGTTCTTCATTCTTGAAATAATTTATTGTGTATCTGCAGTACCTATGCTATGTGGAACCGTTAGCTACCTATGCTGCCTGATAAGCAACATTAAATAACGTGACTTCTGTTATTAGGCTATTGTTTAAACCTATTAATCTACATATTGTTTTTTTGTTTTTCTACTTACCTATTATTTGAAATAACGATCTTCATAATTACCGATTCCGGATTATAAGCCATTAGAGCGGAAGTAGTACCTACCAGAGATAATTATTTAATGATGTGAGTGTGACAGACAGAACGGCGCCATGAGTGTTTATTTCTGCCTTACGTACGGAACCCTAATGTAGGTAATGAAGATCGTTAGTTGTTTATAAACATTGGTAAAAATAGCGGTTATGAAGTGCCTAGGATAATATTTCCGTAAAAGGCCAGAAAATAGAAGACAAATCGCCCACGAACTTTTTTAATACCATGTCACAATAAATAAGTTTGGAGGTTTTCGGAACCGAAGTAAAGAAATTTGATAAGGATAACATAACACAACTGTAAATTCTTTTAGGGACCTAGGTAAATTTTTCAATTCAAAATAAAAATAGTACCTTCAGTGTATTATATATAACTGACATGTATATTAAGGACAAGGTAAAGGTTGCTAAAATGGGAAACCTACTACATTCCCTATAAGGCGCTAGAATCTCTGCACCGGCGTACTCCTTATACAGAACCTTGATGATCATAAACTTTACCGCCATATGTTCCATTTGACTTCGTTATGATAACATTATGGCACCATACTCTTATATGGCTTATTAATATAGGTGTACTACGTAAATGACAAACAATGTCTGATTTAAAGCTAGATTTGGATAATAATATACGAGTAATAAGGAAGTTCTTCTCTCATTATAAGAAAGGTGTTACTAAAAGTCTAGTAAGAATAACAACCCTCGTGTAATTTTTTAAATCAGTGAAGAACTGATGAGTACAAGACAAACTAAATCTGTAAGTTAAGAACACATAATACCCTATTTAGAAAATTTATTATATGCATGCTGTGTTTACCTATAAGCTTTGAGGATTTAGTAATGGAGTCGGCTTCATATCGTTTCCCCTCTGCCAAAGACTTTGGCCAAGAATTTGTACATTGACCAAACCTGTTTATAAAAACTATTTCATTAATCGATTCTTCGTAGTCTTGTAATCGTTATGTACCCGTAACAAGCTCCGTCAAAATGCCTGTATGTGCTATGTATGGATTCAAAACTCGTTCAAATACATCACGTATACAAAATATGCGATACCCTTTCATATCTTGCCTTTATTTGTTTATATTACAACATTTTATTACATTAAATTGTTCAAGAAAATCAAGTACCAGGGAATCGATAGCAAAATCGGTTTCAAAAATATCGCACACAATTCGTATTTTCATTTTTAACTGATGGAGAAAGTTTGACATTTATTGTATTCTCGTATTTAAGGTTAATAAGGTCTACCCATCATTAAATTTTGTAGGAAATATCAGACTTAGTGAATCAAGTAAGACAGAAGACTCTGCCTTGGTCTAATGTTAAGCTTACATGTAAGCCAATAAGGTTGAATATTTATTGCGCTTATTTGGAATACGTATTACGCGCGAAAATACATAGTGATGTGAAAGTTACTCTTTATGACACAATGTCGAGAGTAGGTATAAAATGTCGAGATACGGACACTTGTGTTTACGTATATTAGTGTTCTCACAGTAAGTAAATAAAAACAGTCTTATCGAATTCAATAACTTCATTTTTACAAGTGCTACTTAACGCTAGTTGGACCTATATTATAAATTGTATTTAGGTACTTACTAAAATATCACTAAGGAATATCAATATCACCGGACTTATTGCAAAAACTTGTATGTATACGCACCTACGCACCTTGTACCTACGCACTTGTATTCAAATTGTATCCTTACGAGTATTCACAATTAAGCCTCAGTGAGTTTTACCCCAGCTAACTAAAACTTTCTTACTACAACAAAATAAATAATACTCATATGTACACTCGTATGGACATACATTGTTTTCTTTCACAACCGCTAATTAATATTATTTATTAAATATTATAATTGATTTACGGATTTCGAAATGCACGTGATTGACCGAGACTTTCCTTACAGTTACAGCCTTCGTAGTCAAAGATCGCGATAAACGAAAACATAATCAATTGAAGTAGGTTAATGGCAAGACATTCAGGCGGTTTTGTATTAAAATTGGTTGATTAATTAATAACTGTTACTAATTGTCTGTTTACTTTTATTTAAATACTCAAAACAACAATATATAGTACCAAAGTGCACGTCAATCTATGACGTTTAGAAAAATATATCGATACGATAATCTTCAGACACTTGAAAGCCATATTAATCGGTTCGATTACACCTACGTCGATAGTTTGAAATTGTGTCCGCATAGAAATTTTACTGTATTAGTGTGATAATTTAACTTAGTGTTGTGGTATTGTTTAAGTGTGCGTGAGTAGTAACGAGAAGAAGAAATGCATTTGTAGTTAGATCGTTTACATGTGTGCTACCTCGTCCCCCTCGGAAATTGGCAGAATGTTTTGTTAGGAAAGTTATAGCGATACCGTCTCCCCATACTAAATC
The DNA here is from genome assembly GCA_025490895.1 of Thaumatotibia leucotreta. NCBI lineage: Eukaryota > Metazoa > Arthropoda > Insecta > Lepidoptera > Tortricidae > Thaumatotibia > Thaumatotibia leucotreta. Next base: position 67,888 of record JALPQI010002502.1, read on the forward strand.
CTCAAAGCCTATAAGTGATTGTTACACTAAGAAATGTTTAAGCTAAGCAAAATATAACTATTGATATTAATAGTGTAAACAATTGTTGGTGAACCAAATAAATAAAATAAAATAAATAAAATATCAGGAATAAGTTCCGTCAGATAACAGGAAAATATGGGAAATAGGGTGCTCGTTAATAATTAGATACACTTCCCGAGAAAGCCAATTTTTTTTTAATCATCATCATCATCAGCCTATCATAGTCCACTGCTGGACGTAGGCCTCTCCTATTAACTATGCGTATGGACGCATTAGGAGGTAAATGCCCATAATCGCCACGCTAGGCAAGCGGATTGGCGATCGCAGTAATGTGTCCACTATGATGACGCTGCTGCCCATCATCAATCTTTGAACCCCGTGTGGTGACGGCAGTAAGAATATATTTGTCACCACCCCGTCTCCTCCTGCGGGTGTCGTAAGATTCGACTAAAGGATTGAAGTGTCACTGGCCATTATTGATAAAAGATTTTTTTTAATAAATCAAGGAAATACATAGGTTACAAACTAATTATAGGACCATTCCAGGTGATTTCAACAAATCCAATGTGCCACATGATTTGTTATTTGAATTTTAAAAAATGGTGATACACTAAGCTTAATAAGCTTAAGGTAGTTAGCGAAGTGTTGAACCACCACCAGTATTTTTTTTATTTTCAAGTGTGCTTTCATCATTCAAAATAAAAGTTCAAATTTGATTTCATGTATTAATGAGAATTGAGAATTTGGAAAAATGCTCATGGCTGAAACTAAAAAAATCCACGTGGAAGATAAAATAAAAATGTTATTTTGAAAATATTAAAGAGCTCCTAAAACGTGCCGCGTATTAGGTAGCTCAAAAATAGTCAAATTTTCATGCTCCTACTCGTATGATGTCATCCTGCAATTAGCCATTTAAAATGACGTGAAAGGAAAATTAACTAAAAACTGTTTAAATTAAAAACTACGGCTTAGAATTTTTTTGACATAATGTGTTTATACGGTATGTAATTAACGGTTCTATTATAAGTAGCTGTCGAAACACATTACATATTATGTATCACTAATAATTACGATTGACAGAAATCGAGTGGGTTTACACGGCAAAAAAATAGAGTAGCGTGGAATAAGTGGGATCTGAAACTCGAGATTTCTGAAGTCCTCCAATTTTCCTGTTAAATGATTTCTCGCGAGCGCGAATAATCTCGTTCTCGAGCGGAAATCCCACGGGCCACACTGATGTTAAGGTTTCCAATCAGCAAATCCTTAAAAGAGCGGATTTTTATTTTGAAAATTCCATATTACTATATTTTTTTGACTTCCACTGAGTGAGTGGTCGAAGGAAGTGTTTGAAAAATAGTAACTCAATGGATTTTTATTTTGGAGACCTTTTTGTTTCTATTAGGATCGAAAGAGCCCGTGATTCTGAGTAGAAAAAATGTTAAAAGTCTAAATTTAGAAAATTTTAAAAAACTACAACAAAATAAAAATCCGCCCAAAATCGTTTAAAAAATCGTTTGGTACTCTAACTTGGTAATCCATTTTTGATGAACTACTACTTTAACTGTGGAATAAGGACTGTTCATTTTACTAAGCGGACACGAAAAACTTCACGTAAATTATTTTTTTCTTTTAGCATGTTTTATTTTTATTTGTGAAATATTATTTAACTAAAATAGACAAATAATAAGTAATGTCTCAATTCAATATATTGATTATCGGTAATTACATTTTTAGACTACTGTTTAGCCACGAAACTTAGGTTCTGCAACCTACTTTTTTACATTTTAAAACTGGTTGCAAACTATAGTATACACGTTTGAATTGGTGGAACTTAATGGTATCATTGATTAATATATTATATTATCTGTATGAAACGGTTAGAATCATCCAAATGAGACATATTTTAGTCGCTAAGACGTTTCCTGCAAGGGTATCTATCCTACCAACGAACGTATGTAACTTCTGAGCACATCGCTATTTCGGTATCCAACTTTATAACACGCAACATTAATTTTATGGCTGTGAAACCGTCTCCGATCTGAGGAACTTCTTTCTTAACATTTTCCCTGGCACTTTTTCAAACTAGTCCATATCTCGATCTCGTTTCTTTGTACCCACCTGTCCGGAGAGGCAATCACCCACGAACACAAAATTACTTTAACATTTTTTTCTGAGTTTTGGTAAAAATATAGCTGGCAACGGACGCAAAACAAACTAATTAACCGGGTAGTTTGTGATTCGGAATTTAAGGGCTTTGTGTTTTCCTCTTCTGGACTATAGATGCAACACGCGGTGCAGAGATAGGTACTGAACAATCATGTCCTCGGAGTATATACTATTATCGGATTGAGTCTTTCAGTATTTTTATTATTTGTAAACATAGGTAGGTACTAGGGCTTGCAATATCGGACCATTTTCAGTTCCGGAACTGATTTCCGATATTATACTTCAATTCTGGAATTCCGGAACCAGTTCCGGGACAAACGAAAATTTTGTAAAACTAGGTAGGTATTACTTAAATAAAACGTAAAAATTCGATACGATTTGTATACAAGATGCTCATGAGGAAAGAGAAAAAATTTAACAGCATATTCCTGAGGCTAAGAAGCAAGATTTTTTGTGTATTTCGAATGCTGCACAACTTAAAAAAAGTATTCTATTAAATTAATGAAACTATCGCAAAAAATGTATTTTAATGTTTTAGGTAATAAAAATAAAAGATTGTTTGTCCTTTTGATGTTTGTCAATTAAGTGTGACTTTTGTGTTGTTGGCCTTGACTAAGCCAACACAGAGACAAAATTGTTACCTAAAATGCGTAACGGTCTAAAACGAAAAAAAATAGACGGCATCCGGTAAACTTTATACGACATTTGTAACTTCATATTTGATCGTAAATCCGCTGTTAATTTTTTCCCTTTCCTCATGGGTACATTGTATTGTATTGTTCATCAATAAATTAAGGTTACGTTCATACCTATAAGTACTAAGTATACCAAATACTTAGTACTTATAGGCATGGTAATTCGAATCAGAAACATAAGTCATTATACACTGTGTTTTATTGATTTCCGTTAAATTGGACAGGTTACTTGGGACATTAATAAAAGTTGCCTGGTATATTGGCTTTTGTTTTCATAGATAATAATTGAAATGGCAAGTGTGAGAAAACTTTAAGAATAAGATCTCAGGTGACTGTCGGCACACGTCAAAATAAGTAACATTAGGATGTAATAAAGTTTGCACTACACTTATTCATTTATTAAACTTATTTTTTTAATAACTCAATAACAGTAAGAGTTAAGATACTAGTTTCTTAGATAAATTGATCATTTTGTTTGACCTAAATAATCTTCCCTTTAATTTAACGGAAATCAATAAAAACACGGTGTACACACCGTGGGCTCTTAAAACCCGAAAGATTTTAACCACGCATATTTGATGTAAAAACAAACAAAAAATATTATATGAGCTTTGTCATTTTTGGCGAAAAAAAAAGTATATATGTTATAAAACTAGCACTTAATATGAGCATTAACGTTTTTTTTTTACGAAAACCTCATTTTTTAAAGGTTTTATTTCTCACTTGTTGACATCTATTAATGAGGTTAGTGAGACTCTTTTCCATAATGGCACCAACGCCGTTAAAAAAACCTTTCGTACTGAGTAACAACATTTTTTTTTTCAATTGGTAATAACTCTGTAACTAGGCTATATCGGGAAAAGTTTAAATAACATTATAGTTTCTAAATGTGGTCAGGAATACACTGTTAAAATAACTTTAATTGTTATTATGAAGGTTCTTAGCAAGCAATCGACTCGTGCTTGACTAACACAATTTGAATTTGGAAGCTCATCTTGCATTTGTCTATGTATGATGAGCCTTCAAACTTCACTCTACTGACAGATCTTCAATAATAAACATGTTTTTGTAAGTGAATTTAATGAAATAAATAGTGGTGTGAAAGAAAAAAAAAATTAAGGATATTGTCAGAAAACTTTGTAAATATTAAAACGAATAATACTCTCTGACCTGACTTTATGAATTAGGTTTTCTTCGTAATGATTGATGAATAATGATTCAGTTACTATCACACATTAATTACAAATAGCAATGTTTTACTTTATTGGAATGCTACTTGATATTATACCAAGTGGAGACTTAAGTCAAAGGTTACTATTTTTTGACATATGTAAATAGCATAACGTTAAATAATTGCAACCCAATTGATAATTAAAATCTGGTACAGGATCTTTGCTTACCTTGGCCAGTTTTCGTGGTTTAGTAGTACCTAGTATTTAGTAAATACTGTTTAATTTACAGAAAAGGAAACATAATACAATTTGTGGCAAACTACTCTATCTTGTGGTGGCTTTGTACTCTGTATTATGTACCTAATTATCATAATCGTGTTGATATTTTATGTTTATCCATATAATAAAAACACTTTTTTTCAATTCCGGAATTCCGATATTAGTTGTGTCAGTTCTGGAAGTGTTAAAACAGCAAAATCGGTCCGAAATTCCGATATTTCGAAATTCCGGAATTCCGGAATGCAAGCCCTAGTAGGTACATAGGTAGTTACAGTGGTGGTCATATAATATTTTATATGACGCCAATTGGCAAAACATAGTAGCACCTTATTGTGCTACTATGTTTTGCCAGTTGGCGTACAATATTAATTAACTTAAGATTATTAACTGTACACAATAAATTGATGAAACTAAAAAAATGTCTATATAAGACTATAGTCAGTTCACATTTAAAATAATTAACTATTAGAATAATTCACAATAAAATAAGTTTTTCACCATAAATATCTACATACATTTAAATTAAATCGTCATCAAAAGAGTCCACAATACAATAATAACATTTTTCTATCATTAAATTCAATAATTTAATTTTAAATTGTTGCAGTAGCCTTAACACTTTCATTGCGGACGAGTGCTACGCGCTACGCTCGTAGCCGATCCCGTAATTTTTCCGCTTTGTAGCGAAAATGGACCTCCCACAGAGAACTCCCCTCGGGAGTTCCCCGCGCTTAAAGTGTTAACTGTGTATTAGTGCCGTAAGCGCATGACTGTGAGTTCCTATCAAGTCCTGTCACTTTTAGCGGGAACGTGGCTTGCTTGGACATTTTGGGAAGAGATGCGGTCACGGGACGTTTGCTAATTCGTACTTTCTGTGTAATTTGTGCTAATATCCTGACTTATTTGTGAAAACCTAGATATTGATTATAAACCTTTATTTTGTACAAGAAGTTTTTAAATTCCTAAAATACGTACCTATTTATGCGATTGGTCGATGTAGAACGTGTTACACATCTTTTAGTAAGACATTATTTTAGATTATACAAAGAACATAATCGTTATTGCTTAGTTCACTTATGTAGAGCCTCGTTCAGAATTCAGAAGTGTAAACGTTCCGTAGTAAAGTGGGAACCCTTATAGTTTCGCACTGTCCGTCTGTCTGTCTGCCCGCAGCATAGCCATAGCTCTGTGGCCGTTAGTATGTAGGTACCAGAAATTTACAATGGCCCGATACCTATCTCCGAGAATCGTGAACCGATTATATAATTTTTTTTACTCGAAATGGTATAACCGCGAGTTGATCCCATTGGCCATTGAAGTCGGTTTATTTATTTTTTAATTTATAAATACCTAAGTATGAATTAGGACAGGTAGGATTTACAGGTTATAGATACCAATTTGCCATTATTCTATTGGTGTAGGGTTAGAATCTGGCCGTGTGGTGACGGCAGAAAGAATACATTTGTCACCACCCCAACTCCTCCTGTGGGTGTCGTAAGAGTCGACTAAGGGATTGAAGTGTCACTGACCATATTTGATTAAAGATTGATGACGGGCAGCAGCGTCATCATAGTGGACACATTACTGCGATCGCCAATCCGCTTGCCCAGCGTGGCGATTATGGGCATTTACCTCCTAATGCGTCTATACGCATAGTTAATAGGAGAGGCCTACGTCCAGCAGTGGACTATCATAGGCTGATGATGATGATGATGAGGGTTAGAATCAGAAGAAGTTTTAATTTCACGTGTAATTTCCTACTTCTGATTATATTTCGACTAACGTGTTTTTTATTTTCTCGAGATCTTTGTTATACAATTTGAAACAATCAGCTTCCAAGATTAAATTACACAGCAAATTTTGTAACGAATTTTCCTGTAAAGGATGGCCTATGATAACAACCGATTGCGGTCGTATAACAACTAAATATTGTGGATATCGTATTGAATAACATTCAGGTGTTTACGAGTCGGTCCGCAGGTGTAGTAGCTCTTCATGGATACGCGTGGGCTGGGGCTAAAATAACATGAAAACGGCGACGCAAGCCGGTTAGTCAGCGTACGAACTTCTCAGCATTACTCACTCGACGCCGTGGGTAGTCTCACTCCCACGCCATATCAAAATTTCATACACCACTTTTAGATGTACGCACCTTCTAGTAAAGACAACGTGGGGACTCAGAAGTCAATTCTCCCTTCACATGGGCAAACAATATGAAAAATTATAGATCCTAATAGTAATTGTTGGATTACACCTTAGATAGAAGAATTAAGCATTTCAAGAACCATACATTTTACATTAGGTACCTTTAATTATTAGGGAAATAAATGATATTATACTTTTGATTGGATTGGGGTGTTAGACCAAATTTTATTAAATGGTTTCTCAAGTACCTATCGTATATGGATTATCGTTGATAATATACAATACAAAACTCTTTATTTCACACCTCACACGTAATAAAGAACAAAAGTTCACAAAACAAAAGAAATACAAAAACAGAGGTCACAAAAGGCGGCCTTATCGCTAAAAAGCGATCTCTTCCAGACAACCTTTGAGACACGATTACAAAAATGTAGGTAGTAGGTGGTGCAGAAAAAGGAAAATATTTAAAAAGAATATCAACAACACAAACGAAAATTGTAATAGACATATAAATGTAATCATTTAAACATACATATACCAGTTACATATATAAATATAAGCATATCAAGTAGAGGAAAATAACAGTGTCAATCATTAAAATTAAGGAAGAGACAGATAATATTCCTTAACGTTGGATTTAAAAGCGACTACGGATTGCGCTTGTTTTATGTGAAAAGTGAGAAAGTTCCACAGTCTAACAGCCTAATAAAAATAATAATATTGTTACCTTTATAAATTTCTACGGTATTGTGTTATTAATTAAACATCTTGATAGATATTCCAACATTCCGACTTCCTATTCTCTGTTGTGCATTCGCTGAATGGGATGTAGGTAATGTCGCTATTTTATTCATAGGTACGTAAACATTTTAAATTTACTGGAATGATATAACGCGCGTATTCACATTATTTTTTGTTACTAACCCACATTTTGTTATATCACACTGATCATTTTTATTTTAAGTCTGTAAGCATAACACAATTCATAGATGTAAACAAGAGTTGAATATTTAGGTTTATACATGTCTATAACGAATACTAAGAAAACCTGCTGAAAACCTTAAAACACTACATCATTTAATGGGATATTTACGAGTATGTACATATATTCGAAATTTAGAATGTCTGTTGTTATGGTTTCCTTTTCCGGTAGATCAGAACAGGTAGGTGGATAATGCATGTCTGTCTAGGTTTCTATATATTACCTATATTATATGTTTTTAGTACAGACGGTGCCATTGTTACGCGCTATTGCGAGAAGTGGCTTATTTTACGTCAGGTCCAAAACTTCTGAGGACCATCTGTACTATAAAACGTCTTACGAGACACGTGCAAAAAAAATCGTAACTCGTGTCGATTTAAAACCTCTCCACTCGTTTAGAATTTCGTGTTTTACGCACTTGTGTCGTATTTTGTACTATTTGATCACTTTTAACCGAACTAAACAAAATAACCGATGACGAGGTCAAACGACGTAAAAATATACGATCTTGATATTCTTGATGCTGGAACCATTCTGTAACCTCAAGCGAGACTCATTTCCATAGGTAATTTATTGGGTAATTTTCATATTTTGGGAATAAACGGAGATCGCTGAAGACTTGGCACGAATATAATAATTATAATTCCATTGAATAGGTTTAGTAAAAAACTATATCAGTTAATCCGTATGTAATGCTTCTTCCGTCGGTAAATTCTTTCGATCTCGTAAACAAACAGACAGACGTATGGATGGGACGGGCTTTTGTGTTCAGGAATGCAGGCGCGAAGCCGCGCCCATTTCAGAGGCAAAAAACGTGCTGAAACCAGATAGTATTCCTGTTCGCTCCAAATTACCAAAATAGAAGCATTTAAACAATTTGATTTCCTGTTTCTGGTATTCTTAACACGGCTGTTGCGTAACGTGCCGCTGCTGTCATAACATTATATCTTATTTAGTTCGATGATTCTCGAGTTATTATGAGTTTGGGCAGACGTTTTGGTAGACACTGCAATAATGAAGGTACATCTTACCTACTGAATGTTGAATGAGAATATATCCTGTTAACATTTGCATTATGCCAAATTGAAATGATTTTTGAGAATAATTGATCGACAAGAATACATAATATATACCTACATTATACATTGTTGGATCGGAGGGCAATAATAAAAGGGTTAAAGAATATAGGTACATATCTATATTGCATACCTACTCGTAATATTTCTTGGTTACGAAAATAAGTAGCATGTTGCGACCATAGATATATAAATGTGGACTCTAATGCGAATTGCGAACTCAAAATTGCTCCCAAAAACGGTGCAATTTTATTGTGCCGCGGCGGACACTGCGGGCAGGCCATAGCGATAAGATAACATAGCTCAAATACTTATATCCGCGGCAACATGTTTGACAAATTCAAATAATAAAGTCTTAAATTTACCAATCACAACACTTTTAAATATTCACTATATTTTTAAATAGTGGGTTAAGTTTATATTCGCACATAAATTCATAAGTGTAATGAAATTGAAAAGGGCTCACTAAACTTGTCAACATAATTTCAGGACCATTTTTGCTAGGAAATTGTCTATTTTGCGACTGCCATGTTTTATTTGTTCGTACTTCGTAGGTAACATGAGAAGGCCAATGAAGGTAAAAATAAATTTCATCAATTTTATTTTCAAAATATTTATGTGATTTGTGTTTTCAACAGTAACAGGATTAAATAATGTTTTTTACGATTCATTTTATGACTTCTCATTTATCAACCGACTAAAATCTTGTAATAAAAAAAATTGCTAATAATAAGTAGGTACCAGAGAATCTGTAAGTGTATAATAATTATTTTTCACTTATGTGAGTTGTTTGTAAAACTCCCTATGAAAATAACAGTTTAAGAACCTGACAACAGACTGTAAGTAAGGTGGGCAGACGTATGAAAATAGCACGAAATCGCGGAAAACTCGGGCGCTATTTTTAAATGATCTGCTCATAACTCAATCTCTTCGTTTCTTGAACAGGTTTCCAGGTAATATATTTAGGTACATAAGTACTTAGGTACCTATCTGGCTATTTTGTTTTGATCAGTACGCAACGACTTTATGCACTAAAATGTCCTCCTACAAAATGTAGAAGACTATATTTTGTGCCTAGGACAAACTATCCAGCTAGGTCTCAATTTCGAGAAAGGACAATCTTTAAATCCGACTCGGTTGGACAGCGTTCGAGAAGCTACGACACATCTTTTCTTCCAATATTCCGCAATGCCTAAAGACGAAAGTCAAAAGTTTGATCAGTGTGTGTTGCCAGTGATGACATACGGTACTGAAACGTCGAAACGTAGTCGCGTCATAAGATACCCGCAGGGCAAAGGAGAGGGCTATGCTAAGAGTCCTTTTTTGGCTTTAAAAAAGCTATTTCCAGGTAAACACAATAGGTACTCAAAATAGCTCATGTTGCAATAAAAAGTAAAAACATAGATATGAAATCTTTCTATGAAATCTTTCAAATAGATCCGGAGGCAGAAACCTAATTCCGATGGCCAAATCATTTTGCACACTCTTAATCGACCTAATTACGGAACTAAATACAACTGTGCCCAGTAAAAAACAAATACTTTTTTTTTCATACATCAGTGACCCACCCTAATGGGTAGGCCGCCACAAGGTGGACTGATAACCTGATGAAGGTTGCAGGAATCCGCTGGATGCAGATATTGCGGATGGTGCAGGATCGGTCATTGTGGCAATTGACCTATGTCTAGCAGTGGACGTTATTCGGCTAATGATGAAATGAATTGATTGTGAAGATTTTTCCTCCTTAGGGCAGCCAGACGATTTTTTTTCTATATTTCATTCTACCATTTTGTCGGAGTGACTATCTACCAAATATCTACCAGATTGCAAATTGCTAGTACCTACTAACGGTGACTGAGTTAATCATCGGACAGACAGTGAGACGGACATGGCGAAACTAAATGGGTTCGTACCTACTTCGTAGTTACTACGAAACACTAAAAACGAAATAATTAATTTCCTATCCAACTGTACCTATCGATTCTATTTCGATTTATCTCATTACCGGTACGGAAACGGGATAAGCGAACAAAACGAGTTTAAGAAAACGGGTTTCCTGCTTTGGCGCCCAACGAGTAATTCTTAGTAGTTGTCACAGTCATAGTTGCTAGCTAATTAAGTACCTATTTATATACTTTTCTCTATTTTTGTTTGCTCCGAAGCTAGATTTTACGATCACTTTGTAGTTTTCTAGTGAAGATTCATTTTCGGTTATGAAAATACTTTAGGTTATGCCTTCATAACCTAATGTATTTTCGGATCCGAAAATGAATCTTCACTAGAAAATTACGAGTCCTTACTCGTTCCAAATAAAATAGTTTTTGTATTTAAATTACTACGTTACCTACCCACTAAACTATTATTAACGTTGAAGCGATTGGGATATACTTGGTCGACATATCTACATTGTCAATAATAAATGGAATAAATACAGATATATACCATAGAATTGAAAAAAGTACCTACCCCCGTGATTGACCGTGGTTGACATCGGATTCAAACCACAATAAACTCAATTTATTTATTACTAATTGAATGCACTAGTTTACGTCACTTCATTCTGACCAAAAAACAGTCACTAGTGAAGTCTGTTATTAGCATGGGAATAACAATGGTAACCCATACTATCGTTAACTCACGGTGAACTCTATGCTATTGTTATAAGGGTGAAGATTGGATCTTGTGAATGAGCTCGCCGGACATGCATTTGGTTGTGGGCTATTTTGGATGACGACTCCACATTGGGATTTGGGATATGCATCTTCGATACTGACTGAAGCTGTAGGTATATTGGTACCATGTATGACAGGAATAAGCCGATATATGTATAGTAAATAGTCATGTTATGAACAACAAAGTCTTAACAAATAGGTCAACAATATCACTTGCTCTCCATTCTCCAGACTGTCAGAATAAAGATTAATTACCTATTTACCAGAAAATTATACTAGGTACTGGCTAAATGTTAGAGAATGACTTTTTGAATTTATCATTGAATGTTCGATACCTAGTATACCTTAAAAGCTCAATAATCTAATATACGATTATCTAAGTACCTAGGCTATACTAGGTACCTAGGCAATACTAGGTAGGTATTAGGTAACCTAGTATAATAATAGCTATCTATACAGGGTGGTCCAAACCTTGACGTCAAAAAATTTTTTTTAGGTTCCCTACGTCATGGGCCATCAGAATATACCCCATGTATGTTAGCTGATTTTTTGTAGTTTTCGAGTTGTGAATTTTTGAAAAAAAATTTTTTGATTAATTCTGGAGTGAAGAAATTTATTGATAAAAAAACTATTGGGTTTTTTTAATATTTTCTTTTTGTGAAAGTATAACTACAAATAAAGCATTTACTGACAAAAAAATTTGCGCCCTCACTTTGATACAAGTAGGATAAAAAATAGCAAATTCAAAATTTTACGTTAAAAACACATCAAAATAGCATTAATGTACGTAAATAAAACATATCCCAAGGAATTTTCGTATTCTAAAGACCGCCCTAGACCTAGAGCCTTCGTAAAAGCAAAAAAAAGTAATACTTAATGATGAGGATTTTTCGGAGTAGTCGGTCAAATAAACTTAAAAAAGCTTAAAATTTTAAAATAGTAAAAAATGACTTAAATAACTACACAAATTGAGTTTTCGTGGTATTTTTTGTCTTTGTTTATTGATAAGAACAACCAAACAGACGAAATTTTACTTTATTTTTAAATTAACAATTTAGAAGTTTTTTTTTAAGTTTATTTGACCGACTACTCCGAAAAATTCTCATCATTAAGTATCACTTTTTTTTTGCTTTTATGAAGGTTCAAGGTCTAGGGCGGTCTTTAGATTACCAAAAATCCTTGGGATATGTTTTATTTACGTACATTAATGCTATTTTGATGCGTTTTTAACGTAAAATTTTGAATTTGCTATTTTTATCCTACTTGTATCAAAGTGAGGACGCTAATTTTTTTGTCAGTAAATGCTTTATTTATAGTAATACTTTGACAAAAAGAAAATATTAAAAAACCCAATAGTTTTTTTTTATCAATAAATTTCTTCATTCCAGAATTTCTCAAAAATTTTTTTTTCCAAAATTCATAACTCGAAAACTACAAAAAATCGGCTAACATACATGGGGTATATTCTGATTGCCCATGACGTAGGGAACCTAAAAAAAATTTTTTGACGTCAAGGTTTGGACCACCCTGTATAGCTAATAGCTGTACAGTACGTATACTATGGGTACTCATTAGAAACGTTCCTTTGAACGAACATTAACATTCAAATACATACAAAAAAAATAAGCATTACAATGTGACTTTTTCGGGCGACAGACAGGATTTACGTTTAGGCACTGGTCTCACCGCGAGCTACTGAGCTATGAACTATCGGCTATAAACACGAACAAAAGATACGCACTCCCGTGTAAATAAAAGAAACACGGCGATACTCTCCCAGCTATCAGCTGTCACCGCCGGGCGAGTATCGCCTTGTCTCTTTTATTTACGCGGGAGTGCGTATCTTTTGTTCGTGTTTATAGCCGCTAGTTCATAGCTTAGTAGTTCGCGGTGAGACCAGTGCCTTAGATTTTTTTTAATGAGAGTGAGTGTTGGCCGTGTGGTGACGGCAGTAAGAATACATTTGTCACCACGGCAACTCCTCCTGCGGGTGTCGTAAGAGCCGACTAAGGGATTAAAGTATCACTGACCATTCTCTAATAAAAGATTGATGATGGGCAGCAGCGTCATCATAGTGTACACATTACTGCGATCGCCAATCCGGTTGCTCAGCGTGGCGATTATGGGCATTTACCTCCTAATGCGTCTATACGCATAGTTATTAGAAGATACCTACGTCCAGCAGTGGACTACATAGGCTCTGATGATGATAACTGTTTATGTGTAGTAGGAATAGGAACCTAGACGAAATTAAGATATTTTAATGGTTATTATAATCATGCATTAAATTGATCGTATACCTACATCATTTATTACGATTCTAAACAAATTTTATGCACCCACAGCAAGGTTAAAACAGCTATATTATAGATCCTCTAACTAAAACAAAATAAAATTATAATTTAGAAGAAATAAATTGTATGTTCAAAAACGAACTTATCCCTTTACATGATCTCTTCCAGTTAACCTTTGTGTAGAAAGAGGAAAAGGGTGAAAAAATAAGTATTTTACTTATTAATATTTTGTACATTTTTTGGAAAACGCTCTACTACCATTTTGCCATGGCTGAAAACATGACTGTCTGCATGACTTACTTTCTATGCATCATGCTTACACTGATGTATGCTGCGATCGAGATGCATAGAAAATTATTTACCTACATCGATCCTGACGATTCCTGCTGAGGTCTACTTTTTTTGTTGCAGAGTAGGGAATGCATTTACGCGGCGTCCCTACGGCCGTGGGATGGCCTTTATGTGAGAGTCATCTGCTCTTTACCCCTCCGAGTGAGAGGAGGAGAGCTGGTCCTACCCACTAAACCCTTAGCGTTTTGCCCCCTGTGCCGTTTACGAAGGCGGCATTGGGATCGCGAGCATGTCACCATGCCGGCCTCCGGCGGCCCCGGCTGCTACCAGGGCACTCGTAATTAAGAGCTAGAGGACCAAATATTTTGGTCTCTTCTCTCCCCCGACGACGTATCCGCTGGCCCCGCCGCGTTCCACTCACGGTAGTAAAGATACAGTAGGTATTCTGTTAGATAATGCATAGAGAAACATAATTTATACCTACAAAATCTTCTTAAACCGATTTATTTTAACATTGGGATAGATTAATGTGGCCGAGAGTTGTTTGCCCAAGAAATGACGCACATACCGAACTAATTTAACTGTAACTGTTACCAAATAAATAGCTGAATAAAACGTTGTAGGTAATTTGTCACATGCTCGTGCGAAATCAGAAAAATCTAATTACGACATGCGTCGACGATTTAAAAATAAATCCTATTATTTCGACTATCACAATAACACGCGCATAAATCTGACCACTTTGTAAAAACTGCATTGAAATTACAAATATAACTCATTGAAAATCTACTATAGGGAGTTTTCTGTCTTTGTAACTGATTTATTATGATACGCAAGTTTTACACAGTTCTAATGATAGTAATGATATAGCTATATCGTAGGCGGATCATTTATAATCATAAGTCCGTTATTTGCTAGGCAATGATATCCGTCACTCAAGCCATCAAAATATGATTTAATTTCAGCCGAGTGCATTTCAGAAGGTTTTCCTTGAAGATAAATGAATGAATAGGGACTAGATAAAGTTCAATTACCTGCGCAAACGTGACGTACGGAAAGCCTAGAAATAGTCTACCGGTTTTAGTCCTTATTATGCACGTAATAGAGTCGAATAGTGGTAGATCACCTTCTTTGCGGTCTGCAGCCGTACCATGAGTTGGCCAGTAACGTTTACGATAGCGTTTACTCGATACGTAAAGTGTCTATCACGCTCACACTGATATATTGGAGCGCGCATGATGGACTGCTTTATTTATCAAATAATGTTAACGAAAACGTTACTAGTCGTACTGATTGAATATCTGAACGTTTCAACCGCCTAATTTTGGTGGCATAATTTGCCGAAGTTTCTAAACGTCTCAATATCGTTATACTTCGTCATTTGTATAAGGTACCGTGCCTCCTTCAAATGACAAAGTAGCACATTGTAACGAATAGAAACTTCGGCAAAAATGATGCCACCTAAATTAGGCGGTTGAAACGCTCAGATAATCACCCTACTATGAGTTGGCAAGTATCGGTTACGTTAGCTTTTACTCGGTACGAAAGCAGGCTATCGCGCTCGCTCCAATGAATAAGTGCGAGTGCGATAGAATGCCTTACGTATCGAATAAAACCCGAATGTAACCGTTACTTGAAAACTCATGGTACGGCTACTGTTCCTGGTGAATTTCCCTATGCACAGTGGTGAATTAGGTCGAAGGTACATACTAAAATATTACCCATACTTAGGTAATATTTTAGGTAATACGAGAAAAATACTGGGAACAGCAGCAGAGCAGGGGCCTATTTCTCGTAACTATTAGTTTACAAGTATATTAGTTATTAGTTACTAGTGAAAATTTTACAAGTCCTAATATTTTCTGTTTCTCGAAAATAATTATTAGACTGGTAACTAATATTGCTAAACTAATAAAAAATATTAGTCCAGCTTGGCTGATTGGGGTATTACCCATGCCTTATTACATATTTAAAAAAAATGTAATCATTCGCGGTAAAAAGCAAATTGTTTGTTTAGTTAAAATAAAATATTTAAATTTATTAAGAATGGATATGAAGTTGATGGTTTTGAGGAATATATTGGAAGCTAGAGATATTTTATTTGGAAGCTTTTCGGGCACGTAAACCTAAATAGATAAACGTAAAAATGGGAGAATTTAACAATTTTAATTATTTCTCATCCGAATCCGTCCACATTTTATAATTTTCTCTAGTAACTGTGAAAAGTAACACGCTAATAGTTTGGACTAATATTTTTTACCAAGCTTCGGCGACTAATAGCTTTATGAGTGTATTTTACAAGTGTAGTTATTTTTCTTTGTATTCGAGAAACCAAAACTAAATTAGGTCTAATAATATTAGCTAATATTTATTAGTTGGTAACTAATAACTAATATTTTATTAGAGTGACTTCGAGAAATGCAAATTTGTAAACTTGTAAAAAATATTAGCCCGTGGACTAATATTACTAGTCTAATAAGGTACGAGAAATAGGCCCCAGATCTCTAGGTGCAAGTCAAGGAAGTTTAAAAATGTGTTAGTTTACTAACGATTCAGAATATTGTCTCGGACATGCGTTCTGAAATGTATTTATATTACTTATCATGTTTTATGGGCCAACGTTTCAAATGTAACTGACGGAAGAGAAGGCCTTTAAAACTTGGACTATTTTCAAAAATAGTAGGTACCTAACTGAACGGCATTTTTTAGAAACAAAAATATACTCGTATGATTTATGTAGATCTAACGAATAATGATTATTAATTTTCTTAAGTCTTCAATTGTTATATGGCAGATATTGGTGTTTTTTTATTATTTTAGCCTTCTGCATGTACCTAAACTAAATCTATGGTTTTGAGGACGTCAGAGAGAGGAAGAAAAAAACCAACAGTTTGGTTTCGAAGAAAAGTTAAAAATACGCACCGACATGTTCCTAAATAAATACCTACCTTATTTTCTAAAACTATGTTTTAAATATACTTAGGTATTTCTTTAGACAAATGACCCATATTTTGAAGAACATAACATTAATTAAGGTCGAAATCGAAAAGAATTTGGCTGCAAATCGCAACGCCCGCGCGCGGCGACTTCGCTCCACGACCAAAGCTATAATTAACACCGCCAATTAGTTATAAACATAGATGTGTAAAATGAACCTAATAAATTTAAGAAAATCTGCTACTACGAGTATAAGTAACTACGAGAAAATGCTATATTAAGTACCTAATAACTAGATCGTTAAATATTTTATGCAGATCTTGCCCGTCTTGCGAGACCTACATGAAACATGTAACCGAATACTATTTAAACTCTAATTTATTATACTATACTAATGATAATTAATTTAATATGAATGAAATGGAAATGACTTAGTGGATTACACCTTACTGGTTAAAATAAAAAGTAAAAGTACACTTACCGTCTGTCTTTAATTGAAGAACTAATTACGATAGAGTTATTTAACCATTCTCCCTTATTTCGAGTGCACATAACTCCATCTGTCGGCAAGGGCTCGAAACAAAAACCTTTTTATTACAGCTCCATCTTACGGATGGGGGATTATTTAAAAATAATGTAACACACATCTGCGCCATCTGTCAGACACAGTGTGGAGGTGCGTAAGGCTCGGCTGCCTTCAATCGAATGTTCCCGTCTAGCCTCCGCTGAATCTAAAATTAACGGGCCTAAGGTTTACGCGGCATCTGAAGGTTATTTGCGGAATCAGAGTGCTTGCTATCGACACAATTACTTTTAATGGTAAGAGTGGCGCAAACTGGTGGCTATTTTGAGCATTACTATGTAAGCTGATACGTTTCAGGGTGCATACAAGAGATGGCGGGTGTATCCTGTTTCTGACTGCAATTTGTTGATTTAACCTTTAGGTACCCACCCAGCTACCTATAATTTTCAATAAAAGTTCCATGTGGTATGGTTAAGAAAAGTTAAACTTTCACGCTTTTCAATTATGTTCTATCGGGACTTAATAATGGCGTACCTTTACGTTTAATTATTATCCTGACGTTTTGGGCGTGATGTTAAGCACGTGCTTGCCAGCAAACCTAAGGTTTGCTATTAGTGTTCGCGAATAACCTAGGTGAAGCTATTTCTTTTTTGATATTTAATTCGTGAAAAGTTATAATACAAAAAGGTGTAGGTACTTAATTGAAAGAGTCCATTAATTATGTCCACTTACAATTCTTACAAGACGCACTTATAAATCTGCGGCATGTAAAATAGGTAATTAAATTAAAATTAGGAACAAATAATAATATTGATTATTGGCTTTAATCTATTTAAAGAAAAAAGGTCGGTGTGATCTTTGGTCTAGTAAGACAAGTATTAGTATAGGTAGTATTATTTTGATTCTTATATTTCGGGAATTCGTTCTGAAATACATAGGACGTAATTAGCAAGGATCGGACAAACGCCCGTCATTTTGAAAACATAACCCTGTTCCGTACAGTAGAGACTTCCTTATCTTATGATGTTAACATATTTTATTTAATATGATGTTTTTGTCATAACACTAACACAAAGTATCTATTTAGGAGATCCCAACTCTTTCTTACTTGTACAAGTTGTACATATCATGATTCTGACCAATAAACGATTTAAGTAAAATAATTAATATACGCGATATACATAATCCGTAAATAGTTTTATTTCAAGAATAATTATCGCGGTAACCGAAGAAGATATTATACACTCAATACATCGAAATTCAATATCAAAAATTCGAATTGTTCCCAATTCTACAGATTTCTTTTACAGAATTCCATGTCTACACATTGCCAGGTGTACAGATTCCCAATTTTACAGAATTCTATGTCTACATATTCCCAATTCTACAGAATTCCATGTCTACACATTTCTAAGTGTACAGATTCCCAATTTTGCAGATTTCCATGTCTACATAATTCCAATTGTACAAATTTCTATGTCTACATATTCCCAATTCTACAGATTTTCATGTCAACACATTCTTTACTATACAGATTTCCATGTCTACATATTTCCAATTCTAAAGATTTTCATGTCAACACATTCTTTACTATACAGATTTCCATGTCCACATATTCCCAATTGTACAGATTTTCAAGTCTACAAATTGCTAATCACATTTTAACAAACTTTCTGTTTTTAATTATTATTAAACGGTTTTTATTAACTTCACCGCGTATCAACTGTCGTCGATGCTTCAAATCTTGTGATTGATTTTTCGACCACTTCTACTACACCGAAATCAATAAAATTTGGAACTCTTATCAAGTCCCCATGACAATGCAATATTATAATATTTGTATCCTTGAATCCTCAAAGCCTGATGCTGCAGACGTACTGCTTACCTTAACCTAGAATGTTAGACACGTGAAAATGAAAGTATAGCATGTTTGGCATAATCAAATACTAACAGACCGCCTGACCTTAACTTCCAACTCCTCACTCCTGATGCTGCAGTACTGCCCACAATAACCGCAAGGTTTATCTTTTATCGATATCTTGATTTTAAAGAAGTTCTTTAGATATTAAGTACATCATCATCATCATCCTTCGGGTTCGAGTAGGGCGAGCCGTCGGGCCTGCGGCCCTCCGTCTAAAAGACTGACAGAGTGAGTAGTTCGCGTAGGGCGAGTCGTCGGGCCTGCGG
>JALPQI010002503.1:0-115342 GCA_025490895.1 Thaumatotibia leucotreta
TATAATCGTGGTATTATCATACGTTAAATTGAGTAGTGTAAAGACGGCTTCAATGAAAATGTTACCAGCTTGAAAAATACAAATGTCAATGTAACGCGCGCGTGTCATATCTGTGGACTCTGTGGTTGTTCTTTACTGAGGTTCTTTATGTTTATGTGTTTACGTTGTAAATTATTTTATTCAGATAAATTTACATTGCAAAGGTTAATTAAATAATATATAACTATGAACGCACCACCGACATTTGAATCTTTCCTTTTATACGAAGGAGAACAAAAGTAAGTATCACATCTAGTGAAAACTCAAAAGTGATGGTTACATTGTGAAAATTTTATATATATGTATTTGTGTTTCACTTCTAGAGTTCAAAAAGAAGAGGATACAAAAGTAACAAATGCTGCAATATTCACTGTCAACAAGGAGGACCACACTCTTGGAAACATGATTAGGCAGTAAGTCACAAGTACCTTAACCTGACAACAACGCCACCACCGGCGTTGTAGATATGCATTATGTTGCGCCATTATGATTTATTTAAGGATCAATTTCGATTAGTCTGTTTATTGAATTACAATTTATTAAATGAAGAGTTTAACCAAAATACCATAATATACTAGCACAGGGCTTGCAACCTTTTGAGAACAGCCAACTTGGATGTGCTCCCAGTTGAATTTGTACCGGGATCACACCCTAGAGCCGACTATGCGAAATAGCACACCAAAGTGACTCTAAATTTGTAAACTGTTCTGATCTGATGTAGCTCCTGCAAGCTCTTGGGTGCTGAGCCCCTGCTGCTACTGAACTGACCATATTTCGACTTGCTGTTCTTATGTGAACATTATTTGTCAATTACTTTGCTCTGCTGATTTAACAACCAACTATTTTTTATTCACAGCCAACTCTTGAAAGACCCAAAGGTCCTATTTGCGGGTTACAAAGTGCCACATCCTTTAGAGCACAAGTTTGTGCTGCGAATCCAGACCACCTCTGACTATACACCACAGGACGCCTTCATGAATGCCATCACGGATCTAACATCAGAATTGTCTTTGTTTGAGGAAAGATTTAAAGTAAGTTTAAGATATTTACTTTTTCTTTCCAAAAAGTAAAAGTTGACATGTCAAGATTGATTTGATTTTTTCTTTTTGATCTAAGGGTTGATATTGATGTTTATCATGAACAATGCTGCATCTCAAGACACTACCTTGTCATAATTTGAACTATAACAATGAAGTATGAGAATTCCAATTGCAGGCGCATACTATTTTGGAAAACAAAGTTGTTCATGATAAGCATCAATATTTTGGTAGTAGGTGCCAATTAGTTCAAAATATGGCTCCTGTGTTTTCCAATTTTCATAGACCATTTTTATCATCATCATCATCAGCCTATCTCAGCCACAGCTAAGCCTCTCCTATTAACTATGCGTATAGATGCATTAGGAGGCAAATGGCCCATAATCATAATGCTGGGCAAGTGGTTTGGCGATTGCAGTAATGCATCCACTATGATGACGCTGCTGTTTATCATCAATCTTCTATCAAAGAATGGTTAGTGATACTTAAATCCCTTAGTTGGCTCTTACGATACACATGGGAAGAGTTGGGGTGGTGGGGCACATTTACAAGTGGTTAAACCAAATTAAGATTAAATTGATACCATAACAACATTGTTATTACACCCACTAGGGTCTAATGATTGTATAGACTGCAATGGCTGATTTTCAATTTTTTTCTGGAGAGGATCTAATATATATATATATTTAATTCCCTTTATTTACTCTAATAACCAACATATGTATAGTTAGCAAGTATGTACTTCTCTTTGCAGATTTGTTCTGCTGACAATGAAATTGAGTGGTCAAAAAAATAACAATTAATCAGGAGATTAACAGAATATTAATATTAAATAATTTTATGCTTCATTGTTTCAGGAAGCCATCAAGGAGAAGAAGGATGGATTAGATTAAAACAATAGGAATAAAAATAGTTTATATTGTAAGTTTTAAATATATTTAATGAAATAAGAAATATTTTTAATTTTTATTTTATCCACCCTACCTACACCCTGTAATTAAATCTAATGTAACAAATCAGCTTTTGATAACTTTAACGCCATTGTCGGCTATATAGCTACAATATTCTGTTCCGTTGTGCTGTGTGCTGACAACGGATACAGGTGAGGTGACAGGTTCTCTATTGCAATATGGACTTACCTCGAGTCCTACCTGCAATATAAAATGCTGCCTGAACCTTTGAAACTCCAGCTTTAACTCTTGCGATACTATTCGAGCTTTGTTACTGCAAAAGGTTACTAGGATAAACATGCGCTTCTAAATTAAGGGTCATACATACTATTGAGTAATATAAAATATTTATTGCGTTAAAATCGTTCTAAAGTACAAAACCTGTTAAAACGAATTACTTTATTTAAGTATCCAGTAAAACTAAATACGCGCAAGGCGTGGGCTTACATTCAGCATGTAATATGAGTAATTAGGTGTATGTGTAAATAAAACAAATTGAAATAAAATTCAAAATTAATTTATTGCCTATATAAAAATCTTAAATTTGGTGTTTTTATATCTCCATAAAACAACAGTAAAAGTTATTAGGCTATGAAGAATACTATAATTACCATGATTGTGATGGAAATGATTTAAAATGTGCCATGAACATTTCTCTATGTGCATTATAAACCAGATAATGCACACGAAAATAGTACCATTCACCTTATAATATTAAAATATCATGCAACTGTAGCTTACACATTAAAAGATCAATGCTTTATTTACAAATATTACTTAAAGATTTAACAAGTAAACAAGTCGTACCAAAAAAGTTGGTAAACGATAATGAATAAATAATTCCCAACTAAGGAGTAACAACAACGGTAACGTTAAAGCTAGGTGCAATAAATTATGCGTTAAAACGTCTCCTCCTCATCACAGTTCTCCGTCGCATGCCCGAACACTGCAACAAACAAATAGTTAAATAGAAGGAATATTTGTCACTTGCATAAATAAGGAAATGTTTCAATTAGGAATGTGAAAGTGCACGCTATTTCTCATGGTATTCTTTTAATGCAGAATGATGGTCAAAACATTTTCGGACCATGTACCTACTTTATAATATGTCGGTATACGTTGCCGGACGCTAAATTTTACTCCTTTTTTTGTGTTTTTGATAATGTGTCGATTATTCCAAAATAGATAAAATACAATTTCTAAACTGATACCTTTGGAATCGTAGACGTGCTTAGGCAATGGTAATCGTATAGGTATACGTAACTATCCCATAACCCATAATACTTCTATACACTTGGTCAAATTGGTTGACCTTCACAGATTTAGCATTAGTCTTATTGTGCTTCGTAAAGCAGCGTGTTACGAGGTTGCACGAATGTGGAGCGACATGTCTACCAGCCGCTTTCTGTATCGATATTGTTAAAAAAATAGTCGTGTTGTGTGGCACGCGAGTCGCTGTCGTCGATCAGTTAAGGATGTTGTCATGTAGGTGAATGCTAACCAGTTAAGGGTGATTGGTGCCTGTGTCGCAGCCTGCCTCGCCTCTGCGCGAGCTGCAAGAATTGCTTTATCGTTACCTTCACAGATGTCGCTCCACAGCGCGAACTGCAATAGTTGCTGTAACGTCGTCTTCATAAATGTCGCTATTTTTTTGGGTGATAGGGAGATTGATTGAGGTTTCACTGAAACGCTTGGAGGCCCCGAAGGGGCAATCGAGGAACAAATGTCGCACCACAGCCGCGCTGCAACAGTTGCTGTAACGTTACCATCACAGATGTCGCCCCACAGCGCGAACTGCAACTGTTGCTGTAACGTTGTCTTCACAAATGCCGCTATTTTTTTGGGTGATAGGGAGATTGATTGAGGTTTCACTGAAACGCTTGGAGGCCCCGAAGGGGCAACCGGGGAACAAATGTCGCACCACAGCCGCGCTGCAACAGTTGCTGTAACGTTACCTTCACAGATGTCGCCCCACAGCGCGAACTGCAACTGTTGCTGTAACGTTGTCTTCACAAATGCCGCTATTTTTTGGGTGATAGGGAGATTGATTGAGGTTTCACTGAAACGCTTGGAGGTCCCGAAGGGGCAACCGAGGAACAAATGTCGCACCACAGCCGCGCTGCAACAGTTGCTGTAACGTTACCTTCACAGATGTCGCCCCACAGCGCGAACTGCAACTGTTGCTGTAACGTTGTCTTCACAAATGCCGCTATTTTTTTGGGTGATAGGGAGATTGAGGTTTCACTGAGACGCTTGGAGGCCCCGAAGGGACAACCGGGGAACAAATGTCGCACCACAGCCGCTGCAACAGTTGCTGTAACGTCACCTTCACAGATGTCGCAGTAGGGCCTCGGCGGCGGGCGCGCGCGCTCGGGCCGGGCGGGCGGCGCGGCGGCCTGGCGCGGGCAGTCCTCGGTGTCGTGCGCGTCGAACACGTCGCAGATGTCGCACCACAGCCGCGGCGCTACCGCGCGCGGTTTGCGACCGTTGCTGTAACGCAATTGAAATTAAAGTCGCGTAACTCGCTACGGTAAATGAAGTGAAATCTGAAATAGTATTGCAGACAGAGCTCGTTAAAAATCATGTGATCCATTTTTGGGTATCAAAAAAAACAGCACAAATTATCACAATGGTGCCCAAAGGACGATCACCAAAATAAATATCACCAAGGATGGGTTAAACAAATAGGATCACATGACTTTTGAACAAGCACCCTCCGAGAAACTTAGCAGACTGGGTATGGTAGGGCCGGATTTAGGGGGGGGGGGGGTCAATCGGGGCTACAGCCCCAGGGCCTCCACGAAACAGAGAGGTAATAACCAGACCGTGCATAACTGCTGAGCAGTAATCATATGAATATAGGAGTTCTGTTAATTTTTTTTCTAAGGACTACTTCCATTTATCAGGTTTTTTTTCATTTGCAAGTAGTAAGTAGCTTTTTAAAAATAAATTTCGTTTTTAGTTTCATCATTTAAATCAACATGTAAAAATAATCTGAAATGCGTTTTAATAAATTAGATATTAAAAAACGAAGGTAAAAACCATAATTCTACCTTGTAATTTAACATTTGAAATATTAGATATTCTTGAACACAACCACATTTTTCGTAATTGAGTTAACCGGCTTATTTTCTTTTCATTTTGTCTATGGCATGTTCGGCATAATGTGTTTGAAATTTGGAAATCTCGGTTTGTTTGATTGGTCGATGTGATTATGCAAACAGTTAATTACTTGTAATTACAAGTGATTCAGATGAACTGATGATCAATACTGGGATTTTACTTAAACTAAAGAACAAAATTATTGGTTTACTTTTTTAACTCTTAGTGGTGTGTAGGTAACTGTAGGTATTTATTGGTATAAATATTCCCATTCATTATTTAAGTAGGTATGTAACACATTTTATTGTTCTCGAGAAGGTATACTAGTTATATATTTGGCTGTCGTAGAAAAAGTATTGTATACAATCGTAACAATATGAAGGCTATACAAGTTGAATACCGGGTTTAGGTCACGAGGCTTGCTGAGTACAGAGGTACAGTTATATAAAATACTATAGCAGCACTTTCTGAGCATAATACATGCAGCATGATACAGTTTTTTTTTCCAGTATTTTCCCTAGTAGTAAAGTGGGGATGATTTTTTATTTTGCTGTAATCCTATAACATGGGTTATCGTTGAATAGGCCTTTCAAAAAGAATAAGGGTCCCAAAGAAAAGTTTTTTTCTTAAGTCAATATTTTCGGAGATAACCGCTCCAGCATAAAAAAATAGTCCTCCTCTAACTGTTGATCCATGGGTCCAAAAAACATGAAAACAACCATGGCTCATAGAATACTTTAAAATAAAATTATTTAATCGGCCTAGCCGTTTTTGAGTACCGTAAGATGGGGTGGGTGATGGTAGGTCTCAAAATTAAAAATAAAATGTTCTTTTTTTTAGGACACTGGGTTATTATTTCACTTGTCCTAAAAATATAATGGGCCTTACGAGGATAAAGAAATCGGGCTTAAATGCTGTTTTCTCCTTAGTACCAAATAGCCCCATCTTACGGTAACTACAAAACTACACTGAGCATGACATGCCATGCCCTTGGCCGGTTTTTTTTGAGGTCGGTTGTCAAGTCAAGTCAAATGTTTTTTTTTTTCAAATTAGCTTAGCAACAAACTCTTTTGAAGTTTTGAATGGTCTAAGTTACACATAAAATTAAAACTACCTCCGGTTCTAACCCTACACCACTGACCCGAGAAGAACCGGTAAGAAACCGGCCTAAAGCCAGCCGTACACCTGTAAGTTCTTACGTAAGTTATAGTCAAAGTCAAACTATTCTTTATTCAAGTAAGCTTATTAATAAGCATTTTCGAATCGTCTGACATTATCAAGAGAAAAAAAAGAATCTACTATATAGGGACGGAGCTATACTAAGGAGTCAGAGGTGAATATTACTATCTCATTTCTTAGTATAGCTCCGTCCCTACAACTTACGTAAGAACTCACAGGGTCGCGTTTTATAAAGTTACAATTTACAATTTCGCTCTTTCTAGCCAATATGTGCGTGCGTTAGAGAGGCAAACAGCGAAATTGTAAATTGTAACTTTATAAAACGCGACCCAGGTGTAATCCCGGTCAAATGTAGGCTTTTTTCCGGTAGAAAATATACTCACAAGATAGGCTCCTCTGGCGTCCCGCTCTCGAGCGCCTGCACGCGCGCTAGCAGCATCTCGTTCTTGCGCTGCATGTCCACGATCACCGAGTTCAGGAACGACACTTGGCCCTCCATTTCAGCCTGCTGCTCCACACTGCTAAACAAATCTTCGAATTAAAAGTCAACATTTTAGAACAATCATGATTTTTTTTATACCACGTCGGTGGCAAACAAGTATACGGCACGCCTGATGGAAAGCAGTCACCGTAGCCTATGGGCGCCTGCAACCCCAGGGGTGTCACATGCGCGTTGCCGACCCAATAAAAACTTGTACACTCCTCTTTTGAAGAACCCCATACTGTAGTCCAATGGGAAAACCTCGGCAGGGAACTCATTCCACAGACGGACCGTCCGCGGGAGGAAGTTCCTCTGAAACCGCACGGTGCGCGACCATTTAGGTTGCAAGGTGTGAGGATGAGCGCCCAGTCGGTGGCGAGCGGTGCGATGATGAAAAGTGGACGTTGGCATCATGTCGAACAGTTCTTCAGAGCACAGCCCATTGTACATGATGGACAGAATAGAGGAACACCGAGATTTGACGTCGCATGAAAGCGCAAGACGTCGGAGACGTTATTACCAAACTGAAGTGGAGTTGGGCAGGATATATTGCCAGGCAGCGTGATGGCAGGTGGACCAAAATGTTAACCGATTAGTGGCCGCTTTCAGACGGGAGTAGCGCAGGGTGTTATTCCGCTCGATGGGTGGACGATATTCGAAAGACCCGCACGGAAGAGGTTAGCTCAGGACCGGGACCAGAGGCTTACAGGAAGAGAGGCCTATGCTCAGCAGTGGGCGATAAACGGCTGAGAATTATGATGATGATCATGATGGGCAGCAGCATCATCATAGCGGACTGTGATATCCAATTTGCCTGCCCAGCGTGGCGATAATAGGTATTTACCTCCTAACGCGTTCGTGCGCGTATATCATACATGAGAGTCTGCCAAGCAATGGAATATGGTATGAGCTCATGATGTGTCAAGATTATACCTAGATATTTTTCTAGCAGGAACGAGGGATTGCCAAAATTAAACATCGGTAAGTCGTAACTGTAAGCCTGTAAAGGTGTATGAACAATTGAACATACTTTTGTGCCGGGTTGTCGCCCGCTCCTTGCAGCCCCACTGCGTTGTTATCATTCTTATCGCGGACATCTTTCTTCGACGCCATATCTTTCAGCATCATCGCCTTCTCTCTTTCAGCAATTTCCACTTTGGCTTTAAGATTCTGAAATTAATAAAAAATAACATATTCACTTGACGCTTGCCTGTACCTAATGGCAATGACTGCATTCTTTATTGTTATACTTTTTTACCTTTATATCTTCTTGGAATTTCGCAATGAGCTCCTGTTTTTCTTTCAACTCTACCTTTCTTTGTTCTACTTCATTCTTTAATGCTTTAATAGTGGTATCGTTCTTAGATAAGGTTTCGGAGGTGGATTTCCTAAGGGCTTGCAATTCTAATGTCAGTGTTTCTAACTTATCATCCTTTTCTACACTTGCGCTCTGCTGAACTGTCACTAATTCTAATTTATTGTTTAATTCTACTATATTCTTCTCAGCGTCACTTAGTTTTTGTTGCAAAACATATTGCTTTTCCATCTCTACTTTTACTTTCTCTTTAGTTTCTTTCAATTCCTTATCATACATCTCTACTTGAGCTTTTAGGTCGTGTTTTGCACGTTTGGCATCCTTTTTGTATTCATCGTATTGTTTTTGCAATTGCTTATTTAAATCTTCATAATTTGTCTTTTGGCCTTCATTTATATTTGTTAATTGCTTAATATCACTTTCCGATTTGGCTATTATTTGTTGTAATTCAGTCACTTTCTCTTTGGTTTGTTGTAGTTCTTCTAATAGTTTACTTTGCTCTTCTACACGATTCTGTAAGGGCTTAACGGTATTTTTCAGAGATTCTGTCTCTACTTTGTATTTTTCATTCAATTCTTCATTTTGAATTTTCAATTCAGATATAGCTTTGTTTAAATTTTCATTTAGTAAATTCAAATCGTTTTCTTTTGCAGCACATATTTGGATTTCTTGACTTAGTCGAGTGATTTCGTCTTCTAAATGTTTAACCTTGGTTGAATTATTTTCACTCTTCTGACTCTCAGTTTGGATAACATTTTTCTGTTCGTCTAAAGCCTTGTTAAGATTGGCGTTATCTGCAATGTTTTCATTCAATTTCTTTAATGTTTCTTCGTGTTCCGCTCTTAATTTCTCTAGTTGTTCCGATTGTTCTTGATATTTAGATTCTATGGTGTTTTTGTCTTGGCTTAAAACTGCCATTTCCTTTCTTAAAGATTCTAACTGATTAAGTTGTTCCCTTAAAACGGATTCTTCAGCGGAAGAATTACTAGCAAGGGTCTCATATTGCTGTTTTAACGTAGTGTACTCAAAGGTGCTGGCATTCATCTTTTCTTCAAGCTGCTTCTTAATTTCTAAAGCACCATTAAGTTCAGTATTAATTTGAGCTATTTGGCGATCTTTTTCAGTTACAATTTCTAAATTCGATTTTAGATCAACATCTATCATTTCTAATTTGCGAGAGAGTTCTTTGATGCTGTTTTCTTTTTCTTGCAGTGATTGTTTTAACTGTTCACCTTCAACCATACTAGTTTTTAATTCGTCGCTTACAGCACTTAATTGGACATGCACATGTTCTAATTCTTTTTCGTATTGGCTCTTTTGATTGCCCAGTTGCGAGTTCATGTCATTTATAACTTTTTGCAATGAATCTTCATTCTTTCTGGCTTCTTCTAGTTTATTATTTAACTCGTTCTGGGCTTCAGTTAATTGATCAACTTTTTCCATCAATGTGACTTGTGATGTGGCACCATCTGCCTTCAAAATTGCAATTTCTTCTTTATACTTCTCGATATCTACGTCAACTTTCTTGCACATGCTTTCATATTCATTGTTAAGCTCTTGTTCTCTGGTTTTTAGTGTCACTATTTCTTTCTTTAAGTTCGTATTTTCGTCTATCAATTGATCAGTCTTTGAATTTAATTCTTTCACATGATTAGACATCTCGTTCGTTTTATTTTCAAGTTCTTTTATCTTACCGTCCGCTACTTTTAGTTGCTCAATCTGATCATCACTTGATTTTACTAATTGACTACGTTCTAACGAAAAATCTTCTTCGAGCTTAAATAGTTTCTGCTTCAATTCCTGCTCAACTCTACCGTGGTTATTAGCTGCTTCCCGAGCTTTGTCTTTGAATTCTCCCAAAGCTTTTTCTGTTTCTTTCAGATGCTGCGATAGTTTGTTAAACTGCTCATTGGAGTCTGTAGCCTGACCAGTAAGATTCATATATTCCGACTCAATTTTATCCTTTGATTTCTGTATTTCATCACACTTTTCTAAACTACTGGCAAGGTTACGTTTAAGTTCACCGATTTCCAACTCCATTTCAGATATTTTAGCCTTTAACTCACTATTGGATTGAGTAAGTTCACTAATTTGTTGTTTGAGACGTTCGTTCTCTTCGTTTGCTGCCTTCAATTGATCTGAGTTTTGCGTAAATTGCGAATTGAGGGTATCAAGCTCCATTTTGTTCTGGTCTAGCGTATGCTTATGATTATCTATTTCTTTCAAGAGTTCTTCTATTTTTGAGTTACAATTATCAATTTCTTTCTTATGTTCTTCTGCTATTTTACTATGCTTTATATTAAAGTTAGCGGTTGCTTGTTCATAATCGTCTTTTAATTTAATAATCTCCTTATCTCTTTCATGAATGTTTTGCTTGTATTCGTTTATAAGCTGTTCTGTAGAACTAGAAGAGTCACTTGATTCATGAAGTAATTTCTCATATTCTCTAGTTTTGGCAGCCAAACTTTGTTGTAATTCTACCACATCTGTTTTGCTCTTTTCATTTTGTTGCGTAATTTCGTTTAAAAGGCTTTCATATTCGTTGACTTTGGCTGCGTGCTCCTCTCGAACTTTAGCGATTTCTTCCTGTAATGTTTTAAAGGTTGAATCTTGTTTTGTCTTCGCTTCTTCTAATTGTTCAAGGTCTAATATTTTTGAGCTGAGTTCCATTTTTAGCTTAGTTATTTCCTTATTAAGATTCAGTTCGTGTTCTTTGCTAGCTCCAATAACTGAAAAATGCAAGAATACAATTATAATACAGCTTTAGTTTAGAATTTTAAAACGGGTGAAAAGATGTCAAAAAGCCAATTCTCATTCAAGTTTAAATTTGTGTTTTTGAAAATAATTATATGTAACCTAAAACTCCTACAAAACAGGAGAACAGACATCATTACTAGTAAGTTTTTTTTATGAGCTCCAAAACAAACTGTAAATTCTATAATGTATGATTATCATGTCTTGGGATTTCTGGTAGGAGATAGAATAACATTTCCAAAGGATTCGTTATAAATAAATAAAACACAGGCTTTACCTTTATTCAATTCATGCGTTTTATCATCGACAGAAGCCTGCAGCTGTGTCAGCTTCGCATTCAAATCGATAACAGTCTGACTGTTCTCCTTGTTCAGCCTTTCCAAGTTCTGCTTCTCCGACTCCAGTTTAGATTCGGCGAGTTTCAGTTTCGCCGTGAGGACGGACACTTGGGTGTCAAACTCTGTTTGTGCGATGGCTATCTTAGACTTGGCCTCGGCTAACGCCTTTTCCGATTCGGCCTTGACTTTGGAAAGCTCTTCGGACATGCTCTTGCCGATGGAATCCTTCTCGCTGTCTTTTTCTTTGAGCAGGGCGTAAGCTTCGTCCAAGAGTTTCTGAAGCTCGGAAGACAGTGCTGTGAAGTAGAAAAATTATGTTAAAGATTAATTACTAATGTCAGATGGCAAAATCTGTTTTGAATCATTCTAAATGAGATATACCTAGAGCTTCCAAATCAAAGACTACCGAAAAAATTGGTCGCGGTGCCTTCTTTTGAAGCTGATATTAACGATGAACACCATTTTATTTTTGTGGTCAAAAATTAAATTAATGACTTTGTACAATTGCCGTCATTTTTATTTTTATTTTATTTATTTGGGGCATCAACAGCAGTACATGAAAAATTTACAAAAACTGTCATATGTGTAGTCTATTGATTTAACGCATACAGACGACTGTAATCGTTCGAAAAACTATTAAATGGGAAAATAGTACCTAAAGTGCAGAGCAGTGAGCAGTTCTAAGTGGTAAAGCTCTCGTAGCTGTTAGAAGTGCCTGTGCCGCCTACTTCTTGAGCTCTTTGGTTTCGGCGTAGAGAGCTACCTTGGCTACCTCGAGTATACGCTGTAACACTCACTGTGTGTTACAGTGAGTCGCCGGCGCGTGCGCTCTGCAGCGCCACTTCGGCTGCCAGTCCTCGTGTACGCTGTGACACTCACTGTGGGCAGCCGCGAGCTCCTCGCGGTGTCGGTCCGCGAGCGCGGCTAGCTCGGTGGCACGCTGCGAGTCGCCGGCGCGTGCGCTCTGCAGCGCCACTTCGGCTGCCAGTCCTCGTGTACGCTGTGACACTCACTGTGGGCAGCCGCGAGCTCCTCGCGGTGTTGGTCCGCGAGCGCGGCTAGCTCGGTGGCACGCTGCGAGTCGCCGGCGCGTGCGCTCTGCAGCGCCACTTCGGCTGCCAGTCCTCGTGTACGCTGCGACACTCACTGTGGGCAGCCGCGAGCTCCTCGCGGTGTTGGTCCGCGAGCGCGGCTAGCTCGGTGGCACGCTGCGAGTCGCCGGCGCGTGCGCTCTGCAGCGCCACTTCGGCTGCCAGTCCTCGTGTACGCTGTGACACTCACTGTGGGCAGCCGCGAGCTCCTCGCGGTGTTGGTCCGCGAGCGCGGCTAGCTCGGTGGCACGCTGCGAGTCGCCGGCGCGCAGCGTGGCGGCGGCGGCGTCGGCGCGTGCGCTCTGCAGCGCCACTTCGGCTTCCAGTTCTCGTATACGCTGGTCGCGCGCGAATTTCTCGGCCTGAAAACAAATTGTGTTTGTTTTTTGTTTCTGATAAGAAAACTTATAGATGTGGCTATTTGTATAACTGGTCGCCACTGTCAGTAAGATAAGGAAAAATCGAATCCCCTTATTTATAAACGTCTCTTAACTTAGCAAGGCGACAAATACCTATCGTTTGTTCCGTTTGGTCACATAGACATATCGCTACCCCAATATTAAACGGTTCTATGTTATATTTTCAGGGTTATTAAATGTGGACTACCATGTCAGTGTAACAATGTTCGAATTTGAAGTTCATGAAAGTGCCACATGGAACCTTATAATATTGACGCAGCGATATAGATAAGACCAAAGGAAACAAAATATACTTATAGGTTTGCTAAGTTAGGAGGCGTTTATGATTATGAATAAGGGGGTAAGTCGTTTCAGTAATCACTTATTGTAATTATTACATCATTCCAAGATGTGACTGAACCTACAAATTAGAACACTCGCAATAGTTTTAAACTGATTTCATAAAAATATGTATACAATAAAAAAAATATACAAATATCGAAAACGAATAAAAAATAGATGTGAAATGTAAAATTTCTGTATAAATAGGCAAGTATAATCTGATTTGTCCTTACCTCCATAGCATCTTTGTATTTCTGAAACAAATAAACAGACACTAGTTAATAAAATCGTCGTAGGGAAAGACTTGAATACACTATGCATAATTGCATCTAATTTAAAACGAACTCATTCGATCCATTTTATCTTACCAATTATTAACATTTACTACAGACGTACAGATCAAAGTATAATCGTAGATGTAATATTCGTAGATAGAAATAGTTACATTGTAGTCCTCCTTGTTAATATTCTCTTCCTCGTGTTTGAACAGCAAATCCTCCACTTTCTGTTTCTCATCTTCCAGCTGCTGCGTCAAGCGATCCAGCTCCGCTTTCAACTTGCCGTTTTCACTGCTTGTCTGCAAAGTAAAAAATGCTACAATCGTGTGAGGAAAATTGCGTCCATAATGTACATTAGTGCTATTTATTATACAGTGTCTACACTGCTCGATCGCTAAGAAGTCAATCCTGAGAGCTGTCAGTTCAGTAAATAATTTGTATTGCTGACAGAATCCCTAATGTCTAAAACGAACTTGGATAAATCCGAATGATAGCACTACTGCTATATAGTTGACGCCTATAGTTACGCCTACCAGGTAGGCTAAGTAGAGATATAATTTTAAATGTATGTGCCGCCTTCCTCTTGAGCTGTTCAACTTGTTCAAGCACGGTTTAAGCGCGGTTGGCCTTCAAAGATTTACCTTGGCCACCACCCATCCGCTCCCACTTGTCAGCAGTTACTCGATAGTCGATCATACTAGTTACTAGTTCTTAGTAGGTAGTATTGCTTTCGTAGTTGCAGAAGTAGGTACCTGTGCCGCCTCCTTCTTGAGCTGTTCAAGCGCGGTTTCGGCGCGGTTGGCCTGCAGAGACACCTTGGCCACTTCTGTCCGCTCTAGCTCCCGCTCGCGCATCAGCCGCTCCAAGTGGTGTTGCTTCTCTCGTAGCATCTCCTGTCATGAATTAGCATAATGAGAAGCAGAAAGATAAAGACAGATCGGTATTACATTATGAGCATTATTACATAATTTCCATTACAATTGTGTTTAAGAGTGCATATACATGGCCAGTAGCAGTACCATGACTTTTGCAAATATCGATAACGTTAGGTTTTTCTCGATACTTAAGACTAGCAGACTATCACGTTCGCTCCAATATGTCACTGCGAGCGCGATATGCTTTACGTATCGAGTAAAACCTAACACACCTACCTATCCTTTACTTTCCAATGTGATAAACGGCACGGTGACGATGACACCAAGGCTTTAAAAACATTGAAGTCTTCTACGATTTAGACCTACACGAGATATTCGTAGTACACTAGTGTTTTTAATTATTAAACATGTTGATAGTAAAATGTTTAACACTGACTTAAAATTATTCTAAGTAAATACAGCCATTTTCACATTTGTTACATCTTATCAGGACGAGAAAAACCTTAAAGCTAATTTAGCTGCGTGAAATCGTGAGTACGGGGTCGAAAGGTTCATTGCCATTTATTTGTCTCAGATTCCTGTTTTCGTATTTTTAGAACATTCCATTTGTCTCAGCATTTATGGCTCAATCTCGTATTCACGATTCAAGCCAATGATTATCCTAAACCCCAAACAGGATATTCTTCGTTTGCCGATGTTCTTGATTGTTATTTTCCTCGATGACGCACCTGGCGACCGCAAAACAAATTGGTCCTTCGCACACTTTCCTGACTGCATCTGTTAAATAAACCATCGAAACACTGTTTGTTTAATTAGATGTGGAAGAATTAGCATGTAGTTGAAACGGATTTAAAGTCATCAACATCCCAGCTTTTTGTACTTACCCACTGGCTACATACATTTTACTCAGGAATTTGGCGTTTGTCTTAGGCATAATACAGCGAATCCATGAATCACTTTTGACATTTTTTTGTTAATTTTTTTATTTCTATATTGCACAGTAGCATTGGTAACTGAAGACTTCGAGAATAAATGGAATTCCTTGATGATTAAGGAAGTAGTTTCATAGGTATTGTGTGAATACTCGCGGATCAATTAATTTGAACAGAGTAACACACTACGAAATCCGAGTCATGAGCATCTTCAGCAAGGATAGAGTTCAATTTCATAAATAAGTATAAAATTTCTATTACAATATACATTTTTATAAACTAGTCTTTATCATTTTTACTGTGTAAGTATAAGCTTCACCTAACTAAGAACGTAGTAAATAGTAGTGTGATCTATTCGTAGTATTCCTAGGTAACAAAATAAATAATAATACTTAAGTTTACTTGACTTAAACCGGTTAAGTAATCTTTGCTAGATGTTATCTAAGCTAATAAGTAATGTGATTCCAATCACTACATTGAAAAGCTTTAGATTACGTTAATAGGATAATGGATCGTTAAAAGCGATAGCGATGACTCGTAAAGGCTATTTATAGTTCTTATTTACCTTTAGTGCCCTGGCCCTGTGATTTTGACAGTATGGTAATACCTATTTAAGTATTTAGAATGGTATTTAAGTATTTAGGGTAAAGGGTCAAATGAGAAATGTTCGAAAGTGTCAGTTCAACAATCTGATATTAACGATCCAATTTGAAAGCACCTAGATGGATCCTACGCGTTATTTCGTAATAATATATGTCGGTGTTAAAAATTACGTTGTGGATAATTTAATGCAATTAGTAAGAATCCTACTAAGCTTCATTCACCCTTATTTTAATGGAAATACCAGTTTCAAAATGCTATAATAATTTTGAAATCAGAAAAATGTATTATCAATTATGATTTAAGATGCATAAATAATAATTATTAAAAGACAATTTAAATAGGAAAATGTATGCCAAAACAAATCCATATAGCATTCATTAAAGCATATCGCTCTACTGTCCGAATGCAGCCTTGAAATTATTTAGAAAAGCTTGAAAAGCAATAAGGTAAGGAAGGCCCTACCCTACCTGTGTTGGTACAAATAGGTACGCCATTTACGCATGCCACTGGATCAACAAAAGGGGTCGCTTATACCTCTTGATAGGAGTCTACATTAGAGTCTGGAGTGGAGACGTTTTCGGATCAATAAGCCTGCACTCCATCGCTGTGCCGGGTGGCCCGGGAGCGTGCCAACTTTAGCTTATCTCACGACATCCGCCACTTTATTCCGGTTTTAAAATTTTATTCTTGTTTTAGTGATGTGACGAGATATTACAAACAAGTATAAAAGTCTGTTGGCTCTGATGATGCTGCAATCTAAGGAAGCGATCTAGGAAAATATGTATTAGTCTGCTATAATACATATGTATGTGAGGTGCCTTAGGGTAATTACGAAAATCACAGAAAAAAACAATCGTAATTACATCGTCATGCGTCATAGGTGTCACCATTCGGGTACACCCTACCAATTTTAGGAATCTGCATATAATGTAGATGTATTTTTACGATATTTCGTAAAACGACCAAACTAAAAATGGATACGACCCGTCTCATAAAAAGATATTGTAGCCAATGGACGCCTCTCGAAGTGCCGACCCCAAAAGGCCTAAAATAAAAATAAATGGTATTTTTAAAAAAATATCTACATTCAACCATAACATCTTATATTTATTTGGATCATCTGGCAATAATACAGTTTCTCAAACATAATTTGCAAAAGTCATAGTTATCTAATATCGGTCGGGTGGAAAAGGTGTTTCCAGGCTCACCCAAAAGCTTCGTACAACAATAAGTGCAATTTATTTTCAAGAACTCGCTTGCTTAGCTAATTTTGCCGCTGACTGTATGTAATATAAGAACGTGTGCCTGTAAAACTAGATTCTATTACGTTCATACGCTAGGTTTTCATAAAACTTAGGCTGAAAGTTTGCCTGCGCTCATATTCCTTTATGACGGTAATAAATTATTAAAACTGGTTCAGTACCTGCCGTTTGTAAGCATTCTGTACGTTCGAGTCAATAATGCATGAAGAAATTGGTAGCTTTGAGTGTTTCCGTACACATAATCAATCATTCGTTCAGTCAGCTTTATTGGGTATCTGTGTATTTTTGTTAGGTAGGTATACCAACAATTTCAATATCGCGTCCATGTAGAGTGAGTAGGTAAAGTACATTCTTAGGTAAGGTATCGGTACTTAGAATTTATGGCAACAATATGCAAATTACTTTATTATCTCTGGTCTATGTCTAGCAGTGAACATCTTTTGGATGATAATGATGATGACAAAATTGCTTTACTTAGGTACTCTTACCTTTAAAAACGTAGGCAGGTATTCGTATAGAAGCTCAGCACCCCCGGGCAATAGAGGATTACACTTAATAGGATTTTCAGGCTGACTGGTTCGTAAGCAGACTCGCAGGGAAGTACCTATCGCTCGCTTCGTATTTCTAATCGATGTTTTATTTCTACCTATATTGCAAAGTGCAAAATCTTGTAGCTATTGAAGTTATGGTAATGTCCACATTCCGATTTATTATGGTGAGATCTAAATACCTACCTAATACTGGTAACGAGACGTAGGTACAGCATTTGAATTGTTTAGTTAGTTAATGTTGAATCGAGATTGTGTAGTGGATAACAGCAATTAAGTTTATTTAGTGCGATGAAGTTTCTACGACTGTTTTGCTATATGTAACTAAGCGTATTGCTCCAAGGCAACCAAATTAAATGTGCACCGCTACTGCGAGCACTGAGTGTGCAGACTACAGATATAATTACAGCACAAGTCTTAGAGGTGTATAGCCAATTATATTTAATTAGGTAGGTACTTATTTATGTCGGATATTTTAATTATATTTGGAGCCGTGTGGTGACGGCAGTAAGAATACGTTTGTCACCACCTCAATTCTTCCCGTGGGTGTCGTAAGAGTCGACTAAGGAATTAGTGTCCTTAACTATTCGTTTATACAGGGTGATTCTTGGGTCATGAGCAGGAGTGAACAGGCTACTACGGACGGTCATGATGATCAACTTTCACTACGGCGATAGCCAAAAAATATCCAAAAAAATACTCTTAATTATGAGTTAATTGATCCTTAATTGATAGTTAAGTATCAATTAACTCATAATTAAGAGATTTTTTATGCAATTTCTTGGTTGTCTCCGAAGTAAAAGTTGGTCAGCGTAACCGTCCCTAGTACCCTGTTGACTCCTGCTCATGACTCAAGAATCACCCTGTAGAATATGATGGGAATATCGTCATCATGATGGACACACTACTGTGATCGCCAAACTGCTTGTCCAGCATTGTGATTATAATGTGCACCTCCTATAACGCGTCCATACGCATAGGTCATACTCATAGTAGAGCCCTAGGTTTCGCAGTGCACTAAGGCAGGCTGATGATAAGTTATTTATACATAGGTAAGTACATTCTTAGAAACATGATATAATATAAGACAAATTAGAAATAAATAACAATTATAGTCTCAGGACTTTAAATGGCTATTTTTAGTAGCTACGAGTATATTGGTTCACGGTGGTGCTTAGGCGATGGGAAGAACACTCTTGGCTTCAAGCCAGGGGCGGCTCGGGATATCGTCCTGAACCCACCTCAACTTATGGCATATTTTCAAACATGAATTCTATTTGGCTTTTGTCGTCGAAGACAAGTGAGGTGATTTATCGATGTCACTTTATTCAACGACACGCTCGGGCGAAATTATACGAAGGCCATAAGAAATAAAATCTGCAGCGTGAAAACATAAAAATTAATATTATAAGTACCTACCTACTTAAGCAGTTATTCAGATTATACATACATGGTTAACATCAAATCAATAAAAAGGACTGAGTTTTCTAAGTTTCGATATCCCACGCTTTCAGTATTTATGTGTATAATCAGTTAAACTGAAACGAAATTCCATGCTTTACCTACTCGTAAAGGTACGTAGGTACCAAAATTCTGTCAAGGGCGTAACCGTAAACAATACGTGCTTGGTGCTGAGATCACCCCCAGGCCCCACTAGACTGATATTATAGAACTGTTTCTGTTTGTTATGTAAATATTTCGTCTAGGCTGTAACCATTGCACTAAAGAACTGTCGTTGTGTACTCGTATGTAATGAA
This sequence comes from Thaumatotibia leucotreta, assembly GCA_025490895.1. Lineage (NCBI taxonomy): Eukaryota > Metazoa > Arthropoda > Insecta > Lepidoptera > Tortricidae > Thaumatotibia > Thaumatotibia leucotreta. Next base: position 19,282 of record JALPQI010002503.1, read on the forward strand.
TGAGCTTTGACGGATGGTTCGGTAGGTACTCCACAAGGTTGGAAGGACTCTGGCCGCCTCCCAGAACTTCGAAATCCGTAAATTTTGAGTATTTGTCTGTTTTACTCCAACGAAGGCGTCATTAGAGATATAGACGGATGTTCGAAATTTGTAATTTTCGAAGTACCTATGCGGTTGCCCTAGGTACACTACAAGTTACAACATGGAAAATTATTTAAAGATATAAACTGAGCAATCAGCTTTGCGGTTAGTTTTACCGCAATAGTTACCTAGTTAAGTTGAATCAGCGTGAATTGACTAAGGGATAAATTACCGTGTATCCTGTTAACTGTCGAATGAGTGACGAATGTCCCTTTGTGAACTGTCACGCACCTGACTGACGTCAATGTGTGCCGTTTCAAGGCGATTGTGTTATCTTTGCCACATAGGAAACGAAATAACAACGTTTAAGATGAGTCCGATAGTGTTGTGAGGAATTTCACCTTGGATGAACTTTTGAACAATGGTTTAGGCGTCAACTTCTATTATATTACTAAAGTATCTTTTCGTAACACAGGTGCGTGCGTGCGTATTTGTATATTTTTGGTATTTCGGCTATCCACAAAACGATTCCAGTTTTGTTTTAAATATGGTTTTAGATTGGACTAAAACTAATACTAGATAACAACTACCTATGACATTTTGATACCAGAACATCGAGACTGTCGGATTTATTACAAACTATACAACTGTATATATTATTGCAAATATTGCACTATATCCTTCGATAGATTAGGCATAGGCAATATTCATTTATTTTGGATGTGTCTTAAGTAGTCCGAAAGTTATCCTTAGCAACCTAAACGCTAAAACAACATAGGTACAAATTATAAATTACGCGAAATTAAGAATTAATAGGTAGGTAAGCAATAATTTAAATACACTATTACTTGCAGAACAATGAGTTAACTTTTCCTATGTAACTAGGTAGGTAAGTTCTATGTAACAGCGTGTAGTAAAATATGCAAGTACCTGAGGTACCAGGTAACGAGGCGTTGGAATTGCGCAGAGCTATTAATTCAGTTTATTACCCACTAGGGAACAAAGGGTCAGATTGCTGCACCTTTTTCGACATTTCCACTGTGGTGAGTTGTGACAAATACATTACAAGAATTAGATGCGACGAGAATGCTATTATATCATGTTGTACAACCAACTTCAGTAGGTATAGTTAGAACTGAAAGAACAAAATAATATAAATTCTAACGTATCCGTGAAAAACATGGAAGGGGATTATTGAAACCAAGTGATTAAAAAATTGGTGGTAGGTGGTACCTATCTTATTGTTAATTTTCACCTGGGTACGGTTTTATACCGCGCAATAAGAAATTCGCTATCGATTTAAGGAAGGATACGGCATACTGAAATTACTGAAGCCTAATGGGGATGGTTGAACCTATACCTACTGAGGTGGCTACTTAAATCTCGAATACTAATTAGCTTATATAAGCTTGAATATATAGTTGGGGTGCTTAGAATTCAACGTTTTGTAATAATTTTAAAAGACGTGTTTTAAATACACCTTACACAAATCGACCTAGTCCCACGGTAAGCTCAATAAAGGCTTGTGATGTGGGTTACCAAGCGATGATATATGTATATAATACTCAAATACATAGACATGCCATTGGTCAACAGCCATGACCAATGGACCATGTATTTGTGATAAATAAATACACAAATAATGTCCTCATCGGGATTCGAACCCAGATCCTACCCGGAGGGCCAATACCAATTGCAATTAGGCTACGGAAGCTGTACATTGTCAGCAAGTAATACGTTTTGAGCTTAAAAGTTGGTGATTATAATTGCTTTTAACGGAAAAAAATACAGGATTTCATAAAAGTGATATGGTATTTACAGTGCTACATCCATCATCCAAATTGAAAGCTTTTGCCCAAGCTACCACTATGCCTGCCGAGTTGCTGACGATTTCACTCATTTGGGATTTGTGAAGCACAGATGACAGACGAACATGCAATCGTCTAAGCATTATCCCACTCCACACTTTATAGGCACGAATGCTTGCTTATAAAAATGCAGGAAACTCTTTATTATTAGGTTCTTAGACATATTGAAATATAAAAAATAATCTTTTTATACTGAAAGTACACTGGGTATTCCTGCGTATGCAGTAGGGTGGATCGTTTTTTTTTATTTTCGGATAATCATAAAATAATCTTTACGAATCGATACTATGCGGCTAGAAAAACAAAAAATATTATGACCATTTTTGGATATTTTATCCTTATGGACCCCATATAGAAGCCCGAAGATCAGCCTTATTTTTAAGGTTTTTTTAAGAAAACTCGGATGAGCAAGGATATTTTCTTTTTTAATTTTATGGATAAACAAAATAAGATTATTTTTCATAAATTTAAGGTTTGTGTGATTTAATTATATGAAAATTGTTCGCAGTATCTCCAAAAAATAATTTTCAACTTTGAGGCCCTTGGGGCAGTACTTCCCGAATGATTATCGGAAAAAGATATATTGTTGAAAAAGTTACTTTTTAGACAGGTTATTCCTATACGTGGCCCGTATCAGAAAATCCTGAAAAAAATTTTGGTTCATACATTGAAGTATGAAAAAAAATTTTTTTTTCGGATTTTTGGAACCGCGCGCCAATAGAATGATAGTCGTAAAAAGTAACATTCTTTAACAATATACCTTTTTCCGATATTCAGTTGGCAAATACTGCCCCAAGCAAGAGCCTCAAAGTTGAAAACCAGTGTTTGCCGATACTGGTTATAATTTTCATATAATTAAATTGTGCAAATTCTAAATTTATGACAAATAATGTTATTTTGTTTCTACATAAAAATAAAACCGAAAATATTCACGAACTACTGACTTTTCTTAAAAAAATCTTAAAAATAGAGTCGATTTTTGGGCCTTTTATAGGACAATCGAAGTACAAAATAAAAGTAAATCCAAAAATGATCATAATATTTTTTGTTTCTCTAGCCACGAAGTATCGATCCATAAAGATTATTTTATGAATTTCCGAAAATAAAAAAATCGATCCACCCTAGTATGCAGTTTGGCGAAATGATGGTAAAACAATTATTATTATTCTCTTTATTTATACTTCTTCTTAGGTCAGGTCATTATAATTATTATTATAATTATTAATGCAAGCGTTCATGCTCATTGGATTTTATAAAAGCTCGGATGTACAAAAATCGGTTAGAACTTATACATCAGACAGTAAAGTTACTGAACTCATGTAATATTTTTTCTGATGTGAGGTCCAAGCTAAGGTTGCCACCTTTTTTGTAAGACTAAATAGTATTTTTATGAAAATGTTAAAAATATAGTATTTACAGGAAAAGTGAGGAAAATAAATAGTACACCTATTTATCCTTCCGTTTGAAAATTCCAATAAAATCGCAAAATTAAAGCCGCTGGCGATATATTACAAAATATAGTATTTTACGTACTATATTGCTATTGTATATTATATAGTAAAGTCGAGTAAAATATAGTACGATACTATATGTTATATTATAGTACGGGTGGCAACCCTAGGTCCAACCGATGTTCATAAATGGGCTTCTGTCAAAATAAAACAACAAAGATTCAATTCGTTTAACTTTTATTTACATCATACAGTTATATTTCAGTAAGGATAATGCAGGATAGGAATAATACACATCAATATTCAAGGTACATTTTATTAAAACAAGTAAACTAGGATAGTTTATTCATGAATTAAAATCCACATGTAATACTTAATGTTTAATTATAATTAACAATTACTAACTAAGTTACACTAGTTTAGAAAACATTAATAAGTTAAAAGTGAAAACTAAACTAAAAGCACGGGAATGCTCGAGTCATAATCATAGGTGAGAACTTAGCTTTATGAATATCATCATCGTCTTACAGGCACTGGTAGTTTTATAAAACATAGTATAAATAATAAATAATGTAACAAATATAATTTGATTGCATCTAATAAAAATCATAGCAAACTATTTTACTCAGATTTTAAATAAATCTTTTTTGTAAAACTGTATACAAATCCCCATATTCCATGACAATTTATAATGAAATATATGTATGTATGTAATTTGGATTAACTCAGTCTATACTACCGATAGTAAAAACGAAATTAAGTACTCTTTCACGCAAGTAAATTACTACTATAACCGCAACTTACTGGTGAAGAGTGTAGATTTTGCTTAATTCGTCTTAACAAATCTGAAACGATCATATTTCTTAGGATACTGCTATTGCGGCATTAAGATGTCGCGATAGCTTTGAGAAATCCCAAAATTTATTATATCACAGGTTTCTTCAAATAAGATGCAACATTTACCTACGAATACATCGGACGAAAACATTTATGTATCTAGTTACTAAGCAAGAATTAAGTATTTGTAAAAATGGCTGTATTTTATTTGTACTTCGTGTGCGTGGTAATTGACATTTGTCTAATTACTAGTCGGGACAGATTTCTATAGTTAGCTTTAAATTATGGACAGTCTAACAAACTACACCTGAAATAAATTTAGGTTAGCGATTTAGTTTCTTATTAGAAACACATGATTATTTTTTAGTATCAAAATTACATGCTCAAATCTCAAACACGATTTTATGTAACAATCAAACAAGCTGTCGCTTTGAGACAGTAATAAATGAAATGGAAGCCCCTGGTACCGCCGGAGCGGTATTCGCGATAACAGTTAGCGTGTGCTTTACGACAAAAGTTGGTCGGCTTTAAAGTTTCTTTTACAAAAATAGTAACTATACAAGTCAAGGCATAAAAACCCCTGCGTTCTTTAAAAGATCTAATCAAGAAGCTTTAAGCAACCACAACTCCGCCGGAAAGTTTTTAGATCCAAATTCGACTGAAATGTAATCTTTCAACGACGTATCGTAAGAAAAGATTTCAAAACCGAGGATCTAAATCAGTCAAGTAAGAAAACAATATCTTTTGACGCATAGCACACGCGAACCGTAGACGTCTACCGCGCGGCGATAGTCGGGTACTGTACCTGCAACGCGTTCTTCGCCGAAACTGGGGTGGACGACGCTCGCGGCCCACCCACACGCTGTGCCGTTAGTGACAGTGCCAAAAACATGGGGAAACCAAAACAACACGTTAAGGAACTATGCTACACCACTGGCCGTCTATTTGCAGTACCGGACACTTCTGGCTAAATAACGATTTCACAGAATTAGATATGGCAAAAATTTGCTCGTCATGTGATTGCGGCAGTTACCTTGCTATAGATTTGTAACAGAAGTGTTCGTTACCATCAAATAGATCGCTTCCATACGACGGAAACTGCCAATGTATTGAAACCGATTTTAACTCGTTTCAATACAAAGGCAATTTAAGCATAGCTTTATTTAATACCAACAGAGAATCGCGAAATGTAATGCAATGTTGGTACAAAATAATCGAATGATCTACACACGCTCGTATAGGAAGGTGGCGATACTTTGACTTTCCATATTCACTATGGAATGACAAAGTACATATATATTATAGTTATTTTAGCAGACACTCAAACTGCCAAAACAAAATATGTACATAACAAGCAAAATGATTGAAAGTCGATGTCTTTGGTATTGCGTGTGAACTAAAAAAACTACGAATAAAATATGAGAGATCATTCAGATTCGATTTGAAACTCTACGCGTGTTCTGCACACCAAATATATATGTTAGTTACACAAACATATCTAAGTATAATTTGAACAGTCTTGCCACGTTCAGGGAATCTTAAAAATAATATCACAGTCTAAAATCATAAGAGATTTTCTGAGGAATGTCTACCGCAGTCTCTTTAGGGAACCCATTGAAGTGTCATCAAGATTTATACAGGCTGAATACGAGATTGGAACGACCTAACGTACAAAAATATATTCACTACAATCTCTAGAGAAAACTGAATTGCGACTTGACGAGAATTGGGTCCCGGATGTATCCAAATACATAATGTAACTAACGTGTGGAATAAGCGACTACGAATATAAGCGGTCGAAATGATTAATGACAAATGATAATATCATAAAAGCTTGATGCCGATTCGCAATTTTTGTCATAAATAAAAATAACAAATCGGCAACAAAATAATAAGTGTAAATTAATAACAAAAGGGCCAAACCGAGGGTGCCACTACAGACAAAATAAAATCGTATTAATCAAACTAAGTATGTCCATGCAAACAAGAAGCGCACTCTACATAAATATTTCATATGACCGCACTCGTACGCGTCGCCCCTGTGAACATCGTTTATTCAGATACGTGATACTTCGCTCACCGGATAGTTCAATATTTGAAAAAACATTACAACAACGTATCTTTAGAGGACGGAAATAACCGTATATCAAATACAATAATGTGCAAATAGGAATACTGATATAGTATACTTGTTTATTACTTTTATTAGGTATTCAGATGTACACGATATTGGGGTAGGTGAATTGGAAGGGCGACACGCAGGAGTAGTGGTAACTTTTCCCGAAGCCCGAGAAGTGCGTGTTGGTTGGCGGCATGTCGACCAGTATGTCGGTAGCGGCGGTCCCGCGGCTGGCCCGCGTCACGGCGGCCGGCCGACCGCCCCACCGCACCAGCTCGCCGCCGCCGCGCCCCGCCCGCGTGTCGCCGCTCGACACGCTCGCGCCCGACCCGCTCGACACGCTGCGTCGCGAACGCGGTGACGCTATGCTCAGCGTGCTCTCCGAGCATCGCCAGGATTTGGGCAGCGTCTCGCTCGCCCAACGGCGTGGATTTAACTCTTTGCTTTTAGCGTCGCGCATCACGATGTCGTAAAAAACTTTCGGATGCGGGATAGCGATCAACGCGCAGCGGTCCAGGTCCACGTGTTTGACAAGGAGCGTTTTGTCGAGCAGGCTGGGCGCGCTGCGGTGGGGTACGGGACGGCGCGGAGCGGTGCGGCCGAGCGGCTCGGCCGAACGCGCGCGCGGCTAGCCTACCTGAGCGCCGAGCGCCGTCACCCCGAGCCTCACCCCCGTCGCGCGCGAGGACGCGATCGACGTGCCGAGTGACGTGAGAGATTCGCGAGAGTTGGAGCGTCTCATAGGCGTCATGCGGCCGTTGCTGTGGATGGCGCAAGCGCCCGGCTTGCGGTTGGAGGGCGAGCGTGAAACCTTGGCGATGGGTGCGAACAGGCCGAAGCGAGGTGAGCATTCAAAGTATCTGGAAAAGTTTGATCATTAAAAATCCGAGATTTCTATTACCGTAATTGGCTGCATTTATTCTGATATACCTCTTCCCTTCGACGGAGCCGTCATTCTTGCCAAGTGGATCGTCTAACTCAACACCCGCCCAAACGCCAGGAGCGAATTCGGTGACGCCAACATATTTCAGGGTACCAGCTTTGCTCCCGCGACTACTCGATACAATAACTCTGTCTCCGAGGCGAAGTTCTCCGTTTGTCGTTGTCGAAATGGAAGCATCTAAAAAATAATAGTCATATTAGCGTTAGAAATCCTTTTCAACGGATTCAATTGATCAAGGCTGTTTAGAATCTGAAACCCAAAAGGCACCTTTGGATACTCACTCATTTTGCTGCTGACGACGCTACGCACGCTGCCGTTGGGCGAAAGCGTGCGGCGGTAGCGTGCAGCGCCAGAAGGTGGTCGCTCGAACACGCTGCCCGCGTCTGACGTGGGCGACCCATCGTGAGTGGATAGGGGAGTGCGCGTAAGTCGCGTCAGGCGGGAGAATACGCCGCGCTTCTCTGAGCATTGGAAGTAACGGACGCCAGCTACTGAACCGTCGTTTTTACCTGAAACATATTTTATGTTAGTGCAGTGAAAGTGTAGTAAAAATCTGAGATATCAGACTGTGTCAAGGAAGTATTCTATAAAGAGATGTCCAAATTATGGGGTCAACAGTCATTAAAACAGTTCATGTCAGAATTCTAACTATCCTTACATCGATGTTACCTTAGATTACCCCTATGCGATTTTACCAATCGGCTTGTCGTGGAAGCGAATACATAGCTAATCTTTAACGCCAATAATACGACGTTTACATTTGATTCCCTTACCGGTGAGACTTTCTAACATAATTCCCGCTCAGTTCCCGTAGTCGCTAACGTCGTGCGGTCTTGACTGATCTTACCGATCGTCGAGCACGATGCTTGACCAATGACCAGACATCTAGCGCGAATGATTTGGCCGATGAAACGATTTAACTTACGTAACTGATCAGCCCGTTCACATGAGGATGTGGGTCTACTCCGTCCAACCGACTTCTTTGACACTTACCGATGGCATCATCGAGCACGATGCCCGCCCAGTCTCCGGGCGCGAACTGAGTCTCGCCGATGTACGCAATCTGGCCTGGCTTGGTCCCGCCCACCCACACGCGCTCGCCGATGATGAAGCTGTCAGTGTCCTCTGTCAGAACGACGCTGTGGTCTGCAATGTTAACATACATGATCATGTTTTTGTTTTTGTGAGGTATCAATATCGAAGTAAAATCCGATCACCTGGTACGATTGTCATTTATTTATTATTACCTACTAACATTTATCCTATACCAATTATACTATTTTTGTTTTACTGGTTCGCTTCAACGTCACATCATTATCCATTATGGTTTCTGTACATAAAAAGGCTTCAGATTATAGCTACATAATATTCGACATGAAATCCGTTTAAGGCGCTCAAACTAACGATCTTAGGACGGTATGACGTATGCGGAATGAAATCTGGACAAAGTTAAATGTTATATTAAATAAATAACAACATGATTATTTTTTTAAACACTCACGTCTCTTAATATCGATTTTAACAAGGATTCATGCAAGATAAAAACTACTTGAATCCAAAGTGTATAACTTCAGTTTTATGGTACTTTATCGATTGATGTCGAAAAAACTGATGTTAGCATTTTTCTTGCCTCTCATTTTATCTTCTGTATGAAAACTTTTTAAACAGACATGCTTTGCTCATCATATTTCATATTCTAGTCTATTGGGCTATTGGTACTCCAAAAATAATAGTAACTATGCTAAAAATGTTTAGTTAAAATTACCTATAGCTCGTTCAGCGTCACATCCGTTACTGAAAAACCAGTGTTTTTTACACTTTTTGACCAAATGACGAAGCCACATTTTCATAGTTGTTTATTTTTATTTTCGATGTTGGTCGGCTTGCTCTTTGTTAAAGTTTCGTGATGCCCATGCTTTAAGGATATTGTGTATCATTTTTTTGTTGTATTTGGAAGTCCGGCCTTTACTCTCTGTTCGATTTTGTGATGCGATCTAACGTAATTTCCTTTATTCGAGCTCTTTCAGAAAAGTGTCTGTAGCTAAAATGTTACATTACACTAGGGTTTCTAATATTATTTTTTGGAAAGAAAAATAATGCGAAATTAATATAAAAAAGTGTTTCAAATCTTGCCTACTTCTAAAAATTCAGAATTATCGTCGATTTTGGCCATAGTAAATGTCTCCTGTGGAAAATACATGCAGTTTTGCGACATTGGTCTACTTGATTGGCCATAATTTCCAAAGAAATATGCCAAAACACACAACATTTCTCGAATTGATTAACAAATGTACACAAATCAATTTAGCATTGAGATACAATTTCAATTTAATTGTTTTATTTTTTTTTACTTGTTCCAAATCTGTCCAAATTTCATTCCGCATACGTTAAACCTTTTTAACATTCTTGCATGAAAACCTAGAAAAGTTTTCATAATAATAATATAATACCGGAAGAAAGTCTCTAGCATCTCATTAACTTGAAACTACCCTGGCATTAAAATAGCGGATAAAGCTTGATACATTTATGGGCAGGTTTATGATGTGCACACGATTAGAATAATCGTGGGTGTATGCGTGCAAGTGCAACGGTCACTGGAGCCGATTTGCATTCTTGTATGCAAGTCGTGTGCGGACTTTCGCTTCATTCATATTGCATCCAACAAACTGCAGTTGACTTAAAAATATGACGCTATTTCAATAATAAATAACTGAAAGACAGTAGTAGGCGTTGCGTGGCGTCCATAGAACTCAATTGCCAATAGTTTAAGTATAGAGCGATTAATCAAAGCTAGGCGTGAATCAAACGGATAAAGTCAGCCCTGTCACATTGCTTGTCACTATTCGTGCAACCTGACTGAACCGCACAGAGCCGAACTTTATGCATCTGGTATTAATACGGGCTTTTATAGCAATGCGAGTCAAGATAGCAGTCACGCCGGTTGAACGGTGTCTACGCATTATTCACATTTCAATCATTCACGCCAGCTTCGATTTGAATCGCTGGGACACAGCCGTAATTCACTGCTCGTGCTTGGAGCGATTTAAAAAAATCCCGGGAAAATTGCTCTGTGCAATAAGTGAGCTTACTGAGGCTACTATTGTGCAAAGGCATTGAACGCCACACTACTGCTAGAACATCGCTAATTAAATACATAACTGGATATTGCATAACACAAAAACACCACAACATTTCAAGCAAATTGAACATAATCACCAATGAATACTTGGAACATCTGTAATGACGAGTATATGGCTATCGAGCGTGCGTGACTTGCATTGCATTGCAATTTTTAATAAAAATTGTTCTTAGTAAAGTTCCACGATAAAATAAGTTTCCAATAAAATATGATTTATAACAAGAGACACTTTAATCGATGGTGATTAATGTTAATTGCTAACAATAAGCCCTAATGAAGGAGGTCCGTTTATGGTCTTGGACTAATAGATATGTAGGGCCTGAACCTACGCTATTTGGCAGGTATAATTAACTTAAATACAAGAGAAGTTTTCAATGAATAGGTAATTAAATTGCTTGTTTTTCCTCAAAGATTTGACACAAGGCCAACTTACTGAATGGTCCAAAAATCGGCAACCTTTTATGAATGCCGTAAGGTTTCAGTAATCGGAATTTATTGGAATTTTTGAAGTAGATTTTATAGTGGAACTTGACACAATGGATGAAGTGAAGTGCTTTACCTGAGGACCTGCGCAGGCCGGCCTCGCTGAGGCGCCGCGGGTGCTTCTCCCACAGCGCGTCCATCGACGTGACGCTGTACGTGCTGCTGGCTACCAAGCGACACACAACCATTAGCTACACACAAACACATGAGTGGACTTCTCACGAAACGACACAATGGATGCATTTCCAAAACAGTAATGTGGGATTTTTATGAAATAGTATTTTATTCGGGTCACTTTGTTTGAATTGTAAAATTACTCTTTCGTTGATTCAATCTACGAATATTACCTCGGTAATTTTAGCTGTTTTCTTTCATGCATTGTTAGACCTGTCTGTTATGAGAATCTAAACGCGCAGTATTTTTTGTACAGGTATTATCGTGTTACAAAGACTGAACAGCCTTGTCAAGCAGAAGACGGACTACGTCGTTGTCATATACATTATGTTGACGATTATGACCGACAGCCGTGGCGCTTGCAAAAAGCCTAACAATCAGTGTTATAGTTCGTCCGATAGACAATGCTGTTAATTGCGCGGATAACATTTGATGGGGGTCGTGGGCGGGCGACTCGTCTTGACATTGCGGGTTTGTTTATTGTGACATAGTATTGGAATTGAGGCATTCATTATGATTCATGTCGCTCATAAATAATCTAATAAGGGTCGCACCTCGCCTTATACGAGAAATATGAATGGGTTACATATTAAGTTAGTTTAATTCGTCGCGCATTATCTACACGTTTACAGCACCACAAAAGAGTCCACCACCGTTTGATGTGATAAATACACAGATGTATATCCTCCACCTTGCTAGTGCCTCTACAAATGAAGAAGGACTTACTAGATGCCTTGCGATGCGAGCGCGGTCTGTCGGGCAGACTGCTGGACACCTCGTCCTCCTCGGCTTCTATGAGGTCTTCAGATACAAATAAAAGCGTGACATCATTATGAACAAGTGAAATTTAAAATTATTCACAATATACAGTGATCGAGTGATACATGTGCGTGCCAAAAGTCCATTTCAAAGCATGTAGCATGCTGTGCTCTCATGCCGAACAAATTTTGATATCACTCTTAGAGTTCATGCGTGAAATGAGACTCACCTGATAAATGCTTTCGAGATAAGTCGTCGCTGAGCTTCCTCACGGCGTCGGAGCTGCCGTCTATGACAACAAAAACAACACGTAAAGCGTAATGATCAAAAGAACATGCTTAAGGAAAAACTATATAAATGTACTTGAAATCTCAATGTTGAACTGATTTTTAATAAAACAGCGTAGGAAAGCAATAGGTTTGTGTGGCTCAATTTAAACAGCATCATAAAATTCCCAGAGCACCAAAACATTGCTTTCCGTGCCTGTAGAAAAAGATAAAGGCATTGATTGACGCTTAAAATACGTACGACTTTAATGGCATGATACGTGGCTGTTTGCAATTCATATTGGGCAGAGTTCGATAAAATCATATAGTAAAGATTGAGGTAGGTGTGGGAGACACCCACAGCCTACAGTGCCGGGCTAATCTATAAAGGGCTTAATATCATTGGTATTTAGTGGCACATGTGTTTAAAGCGTGTCTCGTAGTGTGGCACGAGCCACAGCTGGCACACGGACACAAATGAGTAGGCACGCACAGAGAGGGTTATCAGATATGAGGAATTTTCCGAACACATCAAGATATCTTTGTCACTTTTTGGTTAAAGGAGCTGCAGTTGGAATTTATTATAACTATTATAACACTGTTAATCATGTACTACTACTAAATGTTTTGTCTTTCCTATGGTTATGGTTTACGGTAATGCCAATGGACGTGGTATGCATATTTATAATGTCAATGTTGTTCCCCCGCGCTCGCAACTCAACAAATTTTGCAAAAGTATCAGATATTATTTTGGATAATTAGTAGTTGGCAACCCTATATGCCGTACAAAACAACGGTGGGTGATAAAGCCATAACTTGGTGTCTGTTTATTCTTGGGACTATATTACAGTATCCGATTCGTTCTGCTTCATTACATATCTGAATCTGATCTTGTTTAATAAAACGAATGGCTTCTATATTTGGTTCATAATCATAAACTAGATCTCTCAGATATAGTATTTAGATATCATGAAGGCACTGAACCTCAGGCCTGGCGTGATTCATAACTCATAACTACAGATATTGATTGTAAATAACGCGTAAAAGATAAACTATAACAACCGAAACATTAATAATTAGCGAAATACGAGTTTTGAAATAGACACGATATATGTGGACATTTTGCGTCTCTATCAATTTAAGAGTTAATTAATGTAAAATTTGTTATTGGCACTAAATCTTTTATGGCAGATGGAACGCGGAATGAATTTATATTTCGCATTATTCACATCACATGCGTAAATAAATACGTATAATTGACCTTATAATTTTGTTTCTTCATATAGCATGTTATCTATCTTTAGGATTTACCTTAATGATAAGATGTCAAATATCACTTTTTATAAACAAATGAAAACTAAGAAACCTATACTCTAACGGTGCTTCTAATGTGTATAAACTCCGTATGCATATTCTGGAAACTTCAAGAACAAAACACATTGAAACACATTGAACACATTCCGTGTTGAATCTTAGTCCAAACAGCCGATTGTGTTATTGTGATGAGTGATGACGGATGATACTGACTTCACTCACAAGTCCGAAGGATCTATAAGCCTCTGCTCGAATGTCCGAGGAGCCGGCCGGCAGGTCCCCTCGCGTGTCCGGCACTGAGTCGAGTCGACCACAAATCACAACTGCGCAGGCACCGGCCTTGTTGCTGCGCGTGGGCAATCATAACTCGGCTCATCGCGGGCCCTACGCCCGGAAGGTACCTACGCGGAAACTGCACTAGAAAGGCTAACTGGATCTAATGACGGGTTTTCACTCTCGTTCTGTTACTTTATACGTGGATGTCATACGAGAAGTATTACTAATTGCAGCATCTCTGTCTCATAAACAAAGTAAGATCTTTAGAATCCATGTATTTTTGTAGGTATGTTATGTACCTTAGCTAAGACGAAATGACGCACATTAACCGACGTAATTTGCATATTCAACTACGTGTAAATTGCCACAAGAGACGTGTTATTTTAAAATACTTTTCTGTGGCGAAGTTGGTGATGGCTTTAACATATATGTATAGAGGTACCTACATATATGTTAAAGCCAAGTTGTTTTGCCGAAAATTTAAGAAATAGAGGTTTCTGAACTGGCAGTAATGTTTATATGATCCAAAGCACGATGGTACTTTAGAGGAGAGGAAATGTCTACAGGAAAGAGACATTACTTAGTAGACATGATTTCTCACAGAGAGGACGATTATAATTAGGGAAAGCTTATGGCCGAGCCTTGGTAACTACCGTCCGATAAGCTTGCTCTCTAGCGTATATAAACTGTTTACCTCTATTATACTTGATAAAATCAGTTCACAAATAGATAGAATACAACCCATAGAACAGGCGGGTTTTCGTACCAGTTTTTCAACCATAGACCACATCCATACTCTTGAACAAATCGTGGAAAAGTATAAAGAGTTCGATAAAACGCTCTACATAGGCTTCATCGACTACATCAAAGCGTTCGACAGTCTCTATCATGACTCTATATGGGAAACTTTAACCAGATGTAATATAAGCCCTATGATTACGAGAACGATAAAAGACATCTATCTAAACAGTGTGATTAGAGTCAAACTAGAAACGCGAGGCAATGAAATCAGAATAAGTAGAGGTGTCAGGCAGGGGGACCCATTGTCCCCAAAAATATTTATAGCGGTCCTACAGTCCATATTCGACAAGCTAAATTGGAACTCCGAAGGTATACGAATTAATAATTCCTGTCTCAGTCACTTAAGATTTGCAGATGATATCGCCGTCTTTGCCGAAACTCACCAGAAATTGGAAGAAATGATATACCAACTTAACGAAGAGAGCAAGCTGGTGGGTTTGCATATGAATCTAAGCAAGACAAAGGTAATGACAAATGGCATAAAAGGAAAAATAAAGCTAGACTGCGAAGAACTTGAATATGTAGAAAAGTACGTATATTTAGGGAAACAAGTATCTTTTTCCAAAACGAATAATGAAGACGAGGTCAACAGAAGAATAACATCAAGCTGGAACAAATATTGGGCGCACAAGGAAATATTAAAAGGTAACTACGATCTAACCCTTAAGAAGACAGTTATGGATACATGTATTTTACCCTGTTTGACCTACGGCTCCCAAACTTGGACCTTTACAAAAAATATAAAAAACAAAATAACAACTTGCCAAAGGTCAATGGAACGAAGCATTTTGAGCATAAGAAAAATTCATAAAATAAGAAGTCAAGAAATAAGGAAGAAGACTAACCTGACAGATGCCTTACACCACGCATTAACGCTAAAGTGGAAATGGGCCGGCCATGTAGCGAGATATACCGATCAGAGATGGACTCTTAAAAGTACAACATGGCCTGGCCCACACGGAAAGCGCAATGTGGGAAGCCCACAAAAACGATGGATAGATGATATAGCGGCGGTAGCGGGAAAGAACTGGATAAGCATAGCACAGGATAGAGAAAAATGGAAGAAAATGGAGGAGACCTATACCCTATCAAGGGATTCCTGTAAATAAATAAATACTTCTAAGCTAAACATTGTAAATATGGTTATGGGAAATAAAAAAGGTTTATTATTATTATTATTATTATGGCCGAGCCACATTGGAGACGTGTGCAATTGGACGGGACACCCTAGTGTGCGTGCAGCAAGTGCATTCGCGCGAATGCGTGGTGTGCGCGTTGTAGCGTAGGAAATGTCATAGTCAGAGATCATACAAATGAGCGTCATTGTTCACAATAATATGGACACGACTCCAAAGTTGATTAAATGGATAATTAAACGAATAATTTCTTGAAATTTGATTTCGAAGCTCTAAGCTGACTATTTATATAGGGTTTCATAGTTACTGGTGTCAAACAGGTAATTTTCTGAAACTGATTAAATGATTAATTATTCAATTAAATTTGGAGTCGTGTCCATATTATTGCGAACAATGACGCACATTTGCCCGGTCTCTGGTCATAGTAGATGGCACACCGTTTGAAACTCACGCGCAGGTGCACGCCATGCACACGTATCCGGTGTGGCTCGGCCTTAAGTTGTCCTGGTCCTTATGGTGTATGTGTAAGTAGTATGTAATTATATATGCCGGCATTTTATGTCATTATTCGCGGATAACAACTATTTCCATTTTACTATAATTGCAAGTAGTACAATAAATAAAAAGTGTGCAGGTAATGCGCTATAAACAACTTAATCTGCAGTTTGAGCAGTAGGTATTATTTAATAAACTTGCAAGTATTAATCAATCAAAATCAGCTACAGGACTTTGTTATCGACAAGCATCAATAATATGCAGAGTTACCTGTGCGAGTCGAAGGATATATTGCAAACGGATAATTGCATAGCACAGCTATAGAAGCTAAATTGATAATAACAGGGGCAACAATGTAATCAATGCTTATCGGTACTTACAACTAAAAACAATTATGTATAGCAAGACACAAGGATAATGGGTTTTTTTATTACTCGTTCCAACTAACCTCACCTTTCGACACTGCAAATGGAGACTGATGATCATTGAATTAAAAGCTGTTACATAATATTGTTTGTCATTGTTATTGAAATATCGTCGTAGATAATAAATCATGTAGTTAGTCGCTTTGCCATACAGTAATACTTAGGTACCTTAGGTACGATGCGATTACATTCCTAGAATTGAAAATATCGCAGCCTTATAGTTTCACACAACCATGATATCTATTTTACAAGCTATTATTTGATAATGAACTTCAGAATATCAAAGACTTCCGCGACTGAAAAACAGTCAAATATATAGTCGCTATAAAATTAAATTGACAAGATTATCATAACAACAAGGCGTTATTACACGTTTGTCGGACAAACGTCGGTCGCTTATTGTTATGGTAAAAAGATATTCGTCATAGTATACTGAGTGCGAACCCCCGAACCAGTTTTTGAATCGTATATCAAAGCGACAAATTGACTGGCATCAATTCAGTTTAGCGAGCTTTTTAGTCGTTTAAGTAAATTTTAATGAGAACAGTGATTCATATTATGATAAAATAATTATAATGACCATAACATGTGTAATGGCAGGTGACACAATGGAACAACGTGGTGAATCCCACGCTGGTTCGTGCTCTTGTATCTTCATAACGCGTGGGTGACCTACTCTAGTTCCGAATACTTCCCACCCTATGATAAGTTAGATAGCTACATATGTATAACGTTATATCATCGCAAAAAATGCCGATAAGTCTATTGACTTTTTGGCTAACTCCATAAAACAAAAGATGAACTAACACTCTGCCTGCGGCTATTGGTAATAATGGCTGCGGCAGAAAATATATCTCGTATATTAAGTAGGTACATAACAACAACATGCTAATATGATGTGATGTCAATTTTATGCGAACATCTCCGTTCGCAGAAATGATGTAATTGCTATAAAAGAGCGTACATTATTTGTCGATTTAGTTAGCGTTGAAGAGCGAGACGTACCAAACTTGAGCGCTAACCATGCATGAAGACAAGAGTCGCAGAATGACATTGTATTTTGTGGTCAAGTTCAAGTTTTTTTCGAGCGAGTTGTATGCTAATGAGGTGTTGTTTTGCAAACATTGCTATACGAAATTGTCTTGTATTTTTTGTCTGAAACATGTTATTATGTGCAGTGCAGTAGTTCTACTAAGTGGTATTCCAAATTATATCTAGCAGGGTCATACGGCGAATGATCTAATTCATCAATTGAGGACAATTTCGTGCTCCGCTCTCACGTCACTGATGCGACACACGCATTATGGAACAGCTGCAATTCTTGACGCCAATTGCTTGACCAGCTGCTCGGCCACGTGAAATCAATCTCATTCACAGATTTTCTACCAATTACATTAAATTGAACACCATGGAAGACACTTGTTTAGACGGAGACAGAAATATGTATTTAATTTGGACATTTTTTTTTTTTTTATACCACGTCGGTGGCAAACAAGCATACGGCCCGCCTGATGGAAAGCAGTCACCGTAGCCTATGGGCGCCTGCAACCTCAGGGTGTCACATGCGCGTTGCCGACCCAATAAAAATAACGTTGGCACAACAAAGTGGCTCCACTCCACCTGATCGTAAGTGAAAAGTAGAGCCCAAATCGCGGCGGCAACGAACAGGAGACAATCAGTAACCTGTTAGGGTCTCACTAAACCAATCGACGCGGAGTCGGCTTTCGCCGAGTGTTTTACACCACACTATTCGCATTTAGCCGATCGACCGTCTCCGCGGTTGAACACCTGCGTTCAACCGCGGACGGCGGCGTACGGCCGTGGAAACGCTCGATCGGCTGCGATTTGCTACCGTAACAGTTGTAAAGCGGCGATCGGCTCTCCCGTGCTCCGTCCTGCCGTCGAGACGTCAGACAGCACGCGTACAGCCGCTGAGTCCGACGAACAGATAGATAGGACAGCGGGTGATCGGCAATCGTAAATCTCATTTTTGGAGACTAGTTGTTAGTAACTAGTTTGAAATTGAACAGACGTGTATGATTACGACAGTATTACTTCGTGTTGTCAGATCTATTGCAGATTTTAATGTGGGTAATAATTCAAATGAATAAATACAAACGCATCAGTCGCTACTTCGGCCGTCATCGGCTCTTTTCGGCCGTCGTCAGCTACGTTCGGCCGTCGAAGACGCTGAACGGCTTCCGCCAGCTCTGACCGGTCCTTATCGTAGGTACTCGGCCGTGATCGGAGCCGTTCAACTCTTTCCGGCAGCGTACGGCGGTATTAGGAGATTTAGGAATGCGAACGTGTGCGTTAGGCTGCAAACGGGGTCGTACGAATGCGAACAGCTTTACGGCAAAACGCCGTTTTCCCGTCGAAACACGTCGTTTCGCGTGGGCCGAGCCGATTTACGATGTCCTCGCTCTTATTGCGTTGACATAAAGCTTTTTCCGTACGCGATTAGCCGAAACGGCGCGGACTAGTTTGGTGAGACCCTTAGTTGCCACCGCCTTGCTGGCCCGCTAGATGCTGGTAAATACACCGGCTGACCCCGAAACACGGCAAACACGAAGGTAAGTCATTTCACGGGCGTTTACACCGAATGTACGGTGGTAGCCAACCAGGCGGGTACTAGTAAAAATACCCTACCACCGGCTGAGAAGCTGGATACTCAGTATTTCCCTTAGTCGACTCCTACGACACCCACGGGAAGAGAGGGGCGGTGATTTTTGTATTCTTACTCCGTCACCGCACGGATAAAATGTAACATGAATGTAATTTAATTACCTAGCTGATGAATAACCACTAGTAACATGAATGTAATTTAATTACCTAGCTGATGAATAACCACTGAGTAGGTTACTAGGGTCAGCAGTGTCAGCAATGTAAAGAACACGTACATTATGTTAAGCCCGCAACGTTGCATAGCGTGCTCTTCTAATGTTCTAGCCCCAAGATTAATTCAAATAGGAGAAAAGGGGGTCTGCACTCTGCAGCCTCTGCACTTTGCTTGACTGTTGCTAGTATTTGTTTATGCCTAAGGGATTCGTGTCAGAACAATTACTTAGAAGAAATTGAAGACAAGATCAATCATGAAAAATAAATGTATTATTTACATGACTGCAAGTAACCCATGTCCCATGTGCTCTTTGAACATGGATGCTGCATGGGTATGAGTAATGTTCTAACTAATAATGAGAGCATAAAAAGTTCAGTAGCGAAAATACTCCGCTCCGACCGAGTTGGCGTCTCTCGTACTACCGCGATCCAGCAGAACGGGAACGGCGCCCCGCAGCGACCGATGAAAAACAAGATAACATCCAGGCCATATAAATAAACATTGATGATTCATACCGCATTTCAGGCAATCGTTTATCGAGCCATTATCATAATTGAAATATTTATTGAGGAACATGTGACAACCGGTTAAGGTGATTGCGTATAGGTCTGTGAGCAGCGACTGTGAGTGACTCACCCTCCGTATGGAGACAATGCAGTGCTCAACGTACAAGTAAACAGAGAGACGATAATTTACCACCAAATTTGGATATTTAAACAAAAAGGTTTTTCATGAATTGAAAGGTCTCATCTCATAACAACCTCATGTGAAGACACAACATTGTTTGCGAGTTCGGAAGCGATTTTTATGTACCCTCAATACAATGCTACAAGAATTATGGTCTCTTGCGTCTGCAGCATTAATTTATAGTGTTTGCAAAGCATAAATAACAACAAAAGATGTTGCGACCTCCCATCTCTTTATACAATGAATATTAAGTATTGGTATTGCTCTCGAAGCTTACGTAAAAACAAATGGGTTACATAATGAAGGATTTCTAAACGGCGTAGTATATTAATGAACCTGCGAAACCCGGAGAAGAAAATGGAAAGATCGTTTTGCAGGTACATAGGTGCTAATAGTCGATAAATTAGACATTAGCGCCATCTGTCGACAACTTTTGGCAACTTGGTGAGGAGAAGAGTGAACCCAACACAGGTAATGACCCGATTAATTGGCTCAGGATGCGGTATGATTGACGGCCCAGGCCTTTAGCCCGTGTAAGGCACGAAAGCGCTCAGCAGGCGGCTCACGTCTGCCCCTACGATAATGGGCACTAATGAGACCGCGCCATGCATTGCAAATACACTCCACACCTGCGATAATTAATCCGAAATCAAACTGTGATTGGAATACTAATGTGATTTATTACTCTTATAATGATAAATGTGAAAAAGGTGGCTTTGCTCAACTTTTTGATGCCAGTTTCCAGTATATAATTAATAGGGGTTTCTAAGTTATTATATTTATTCACAATATGTTTTGTTCACAAAATATTCAGTAGGTAGTACGTAATGTTCGCGTAATAGTCGGTTATGTTTTTGCTTCCCGGGAATTTACCTACTGACTACACGCCTGAGTCTTAACGACTACAAATAAAACATATTATTTATACAAAGTGTACATGATGTAATCTAAGAAATATGTTAAGTCTTGCTTGTGGTCAACAACCACATTTTTCAAATGATAAGTACGTAACTACCTACCTAACCATGCAAAACTCCTTATTGTAAAAAAGCTCTACGAATAATATTTGCTTAACTACAGACGTGAAAATTATCTCGACAAGTGCTTGACAAATAGTACTATAAAAAGCCCATTTATAGGCGCGGATAACATATAACTTTAAAGTGAGACTTTAACGACAATCCATTTCGAGATAATCGTCGGCAATACATTACGGATAAATAAAATGTAACATTTGATTAAGTGTCAAGACATTGGCGCGACGGGAAAGCGTGGTGGCATTATCAAAGGTGATAAATGTTGTTGCAGTGGTTAGGACTTAGCAACCAGTCACGAATTAGGTAGGCAGTCCGGCGCGTGCAACAGTCTTCTTTGTTTCTCACGGCTCGGTTGCAGAAATACCGTGCAGATCGTTATCTCCGCGATGATAAATGCATCCAATAACGAGCTTGCAGGCGTAGGTATCATTACTGCTTACATTTCATACCTAATGTACGAAATTTATATGAAAGATAGGGATTACTAGCGTAAATTACGATGTAGACGGGAAAGTGGGCGAAAATGCGCTTAAATTTCGAAGGTGTCAGCATAAACTTTAGCTAACCATATTGTTTTCTAACCAAAAGTTGGCTTTTGTATGGTAAACGGAACTGGGTTTATCCATCATGATGTAGGTATGTTTGCATGTATGTGTTTTCAGTTTTGTAAACAGGATGAATCAGCGTGGCTACACACACAGGATTTTAGAATTGTTACCAGACCAACTGTGTACATAACTTGAGGTGACGCCACCCTAGGCGTGTCAGCCGAACAACGGAACGTTCTTGATGAACATAGAACTGGCTAGGTTATAAGATTAACATATTCAAATTTCTTCTTAGAGATATTCTAGAAATCTGCAACACAAATGTTTGCTTCCGACCATGGAGTTTCCCAGACTGTTGTCGCCTTGAACTTGCGATGTAAACTAACACTGACGTAAGTGCGTTCAATAAAGCAATTTACACTATAGCACCTGACGCCGCCTACGCGTCCTAATCCCAATATACAATCGATTACATAAAAGTTTGACAACATTATAAAGATCATCCTTGATTTGGGCCTCATTAAATACACATTTTAGGATCAAATAGCAACTAACATGATTTTAAACACATTGTGCGCAGTTTTACAACGTTAATGTAATTTTTATTATAACTCTATTTTAAATACTTATTACTTTTGTTTACTAACGCAGAAACAATACTGATCATAAGTACCTATCAATAAGCGGATATGTAAGGAAAATAAAATAGACGAAATTTACGGGGGCGGATTGTCGCCACTGTACCTAAATGACTGTTTATTAATGTTAAGGTGAACGCGTGCGTTAAACCGCTGCCAGCGAAGGAATTATTCAAGAGTTCACGCCTCTGCATCACACGTTTAATGAATGAACTCGAATTATTGACGATGAAACACAAGTACGCGTTACTGATAAAATCACATGTAATTTCTCTATCGACTGCGATTATCACAGAGTGTCCTATTTCGGTATTAACGAGGTTTGTGATTACTCAATTTTCTTCATGAACCTAGATAAATTGACTCATGGAGATACGGAGGCGCTATAAATCCAGCTAGATAACGCAATCAACTGTACTGTTATTATCGGTTAAGGCCTAGCTTTAGAAAGGCAGATTACAAAATGAAAGCTCACAGCGGCAGAAGTTTAGATTACTATAGGTTCAGGGTACATGACTTGAGTATAAATTGGTCATGAGGTTCGTTGTGTAAGCAAAACATAGCGTAGCCATTTTCTCATTGAGCAGTCAAAAGGGAGGCTGGGTAAGTAGGTTGAGTGCAGACGGGACGGCGCCCGGGGCAAGCATAAAACGGTTCCGGTCCGTTCCAACGACCCAACCTATTTCGCAAACTGTATTTTTAGCAGAGATGCAATTTGCGGCGAAAATTGTATTTGCGCTTTCATAAGATCTAGATAATTTCTTTTGATAAAAATAAGATGTTAGGTCTAATTACTAATTCCAACACCTGGAATAATTATTATGAATACCAATACATATTGACGAAGGTTGAAATTAACCTGAAATAGATAAAGATAAAGATAAAGATATTTTATTTGCTAAGGACACACAGATATACAAGTACAGATAGTAGGTACAACACGGTTTCGGAAGCAGGTATCCTGTCGTCATCCGACATGCAAATTATGTTTAGAAATACAAACTACCTACACAAAATACACACAACTAGCTACACAAAATTACTAAGAATAGTTATGATTATTTTAAATGTGGTCAATTTTAAATAAACTTAACCACAAGTAAGTGCATATAGCTATGGTACTAGTCATTATTTTGTATAAGTTATTGTTTTAAAATGTCAATAACAATAAAACAACGAACAATAAGCAAATAAATAAAAAACCTCGACGACACGACAATGTCGATTATCGTAAGTAAAAGGAGGTTGTCAACCAAAAATACATACCTATAACTACATAGGTACATTACAATAATATTTTGTGAGGCAAATTGTTATTGTTCGGATGCGACAAAAAACTCGTTTCAAGTAGTTTCAACGTGTTTTATAAGTCTCAGTCATGAATAAAGGATAAACAAAACAGTTGGATGAACTCAAGTTTCTTTTCAATGGCTTTCTGGTACACCAATACCTCAGGGTATTAAGTATCAGGAAAGGTGGAAGCGAGTGACCTCCCACGGATCACTACGAAGGATTATACGTGACTTGGATTGCGATCTTTACTGTTTTATTCTTAAGGAAGGATGGATTTGCAAAACAAAGGAAATAACCTTAAAATAAAGCTTACGGATATATGTAATCCCAGTTCTAGACGTTTCAAACGGTGTACACATGGTTCTACAGGATCTTAATTTTAAAAGTATGTAAATATATTATCTTCGTGGTGTTGTTGTTTGATAAAATCTCTATACCTCTGCCTCTGAAACGCAAGTCTATTGAATGTAAATAACTATAATTATCAGATGAACGTTCTAGAAACGCAAAAAGGTTGTTGCGGTACTTGCGGTAGAAAATCACGTGAAGTTACAACACTAATTTTAACAAGAAATATATCGGAAGTTATATACGAGACGTGAAAGTTATTACAATTTGCAAATTACTTTCGGCTCAATCGAATACATTGTTAATATTGTGGTATTTCAAACTTTTAGTTTAAAAGCTGATTACTTATAGATAAATTAAGTTATTGTGATATCTCGAGGGTCCAGTGACTGAGAACTATAAGGTAGGTAGGAATTTAATTAAGTTTATAAGTAATTTACGAACATATATTTTTATCTATTAGTTTATTTTATATAATATTGGATTTGGATATGAATTATATAAATTAAATTTTACGTAACGTACAATTCATTACGTAAAATTAAAACATCCAATATTATACAAAATATTTTTTACGGATAGAAACGTAATTCCTAAGGACCGGTGCATATTAGTTTGTCGCCCGCATTCACAGCACAGCAGATCATTCGGCTGCCATTTATCATGCGCGTAGCGACTCGTAGGCGTGATGATGTAGCGATCATCCTGACTGCTTATCGCTCATACCTACCACTGTAGGTACATTGCGAAAAAATAATCGATTACTTATGGATCATTAATTATAAAATAAAAAAAAAAACCCGGCCAAGTGCGAGTCGGACTCGCGCGCAAAGGGTTCCGTACCATTATCAATTTATTATTAAAAAAATACAGTTAAATCAACCTACCTCAAAAACTATAGGAGATAATTTTATCAAACCAAAAATCGTTGATAGAGTTTATTAATGTGCATAACATATATTTTTTTCAGAATTTTATATCGCGTAGTTTAAAAAATAGAGGGGGGGGGGGACACATTTTTCAGACTTTGAGACCTGATATCTCGAAAACGATTTGCTTAAATAGAAATGTGATGTACAAACCTTCATATCATTTTCAAAGACCTTTCTATTAATACCCCACACGCTTATGTACAACTAAAAAAAAAATTCTATCCCTCAGTTACATGTATGGAGGGCCCCCACCCCAACGGTTTTTTTTTACAATTTAGTATCACATTCCTGTAGCGGTTCATACAACACATATCCTTGCCAAATTTCGTTACTGTAGCATTTATAGTTTCCGAGTAAATTGGCTGTGACAGACGGACAGACGGACATGACGAATCTATAAGGGTTCCGTTTTTGCCATTTTGGCTACGGAACCCTAAAAACAATTAATAAGTATTCGATTTAACTTCCATTATTGTTGCATTAAATAACAATTTTATTTATTGATTCACAACCTCAAAGAAATCGATTTAACGACTTAACATCACATTAATTAAAAAATATCGGTAAAAAAAGACATTACTTTATTGCCGAAGTCTCATTCATATTTTATACGTATTTGGACAAGCTTACAACTCAATTTCACAAATAAATTTTAATTCCAATTTAATTTTGATTGTAAAACGAGACGATCAAGGACCGCCGACATGTTCGGCTCGGTCTGATACGCTCGAGAAGAGTCGATATCGGTGTGAAATCAACACCCTGGTTCAAGGTGATCTGTGGATATTGATTTGTGGTGACAAAAACAATAGATACATGCAGCTATTAAATTACGATAAAAACGTTTGATGTAATAGGATGGACGGTATCGCTCATGGCAGTCACGTTGTCGTGTTACACCTGTGTAGTTTGGTTACGCTTGAAAGAGAACAATGCCACGGCGACTGTTTGTATTGCGTAATTGAGCAATTTTTACGCGAACATCGCAGTTTAGATAAGGATAAGACACGGGAAGTGGCTTGTCGGACCCGAACATCATGCGGTCTTATTTTGAGACGCCAACATGACAGAATGGATCCGGGAAGGAGACGAGAGAATGCAGAGACTTAACAACCATCATCCTTTTTAAAGACGAAATTGACAGTTTCCTAAAGTGTTTTACGAGCAATGAATTGCTTTGCACAGGTACCTATTACAATTCAATCAAAAGGTAGGTATTGCACGCGACAAACATGACGTGTGTCACGCGAAAGGCATTGAAAATGATTAGAAACAAGTCATTACGTACCTAACTGCCAACAGAATCATAAACAGAAACGTCGACAGTATCCAGCGGTTTACTTAAATTTGCCTAACAATAGTTAAATGGCTTGTAACTTAGAATAAATTGACACGCGAAGATAATTCTGCACGATGGCAGGAATGTCGTGCGATCATTAGTGTAGAATATTTATTTATTATTCACTTGTTATGGGTTCTAAGGTCAGGATGCAGTTACGGTTGCAACGTGGCATGCCATGCCGGTGTCCAAACAAGGCTAAGTGCGTTGGAAATTGCTACTGTTGAGGCGGCGAGTAGTAGAAGCACTACGTGACAGAATGACTATACGAGTAAGTGTGGTCCAGAGGTCACGGTGAACATCTCAGAATCAATGAGGGCTTGGAGAACTAATGCTGACCAGCACGTAAATAAAATAATTACATCTTTATCATCATCTATCTTATCTGTTGTGACTTGTGATGCAAATTGCAAATATTAGATAACTTAAACAAAGCTAATAAACTCGCATTTTTTTAAAAAGTTCGATAGACAAAACGAAATGTAAGCGAAGGGCGATAGAAGAACAATTTCAAGGGCAAGGTCAGAGGGTGGTTGAAGGGGGACTACACCAAAACTACAGTCGCGGGGTGATGAAATATTCGTAAGTGTTATATAACCGTTACTTAATTTAATGACTTTGATAAATTAGGTCATTAAATGAATAAAACAATTTGAGTTGTTCCTCAAAATATAAGTCATCTCATTAAACTTGGACATAATGCAAATAAATAGACAAGTTTTATGTTCTGTTAGCTGAGTGATGTACCTATGCAAAATGTTTTAATAATTCTATTAGAACGTCGCCGCATAACAATTTGTAGAATTGAGAGCAGAATTCACGCTAAGCATTGTTGAGATCACATTCTTATTTATAAGTTGACAACTTGGTACTTGGCACCACCTACTTATTTGCTAACCGCAGTTTTGTTTTTCGATGTTTACTTACAACTCCTTTTGAGTTGCTCTACGTTTCAGCTTATGAGAAAATTATGCGAGCTCTGTGAAAAAACACAACGTGTTATTTTTGGTGTGCTGTAATAGATTGCTTTCATTAACTTAACCGCCTAGTCATCTTACGCTATTTAGAATATTCTTTTGTATCCATAAAGCAAATACGTGTCGTCACTTTAATTAGTTTTATTTGTTTTCTATAATTGGTTAGGCCTAATCTAATTAAAATATTTCCGTGTTCTGAAATGGGTTTCAAGACCTGTCAAGCTTTTTTGTCCAAGCTGGCTGTATTTATGTTACAATCCAAGAAGGATAAAGAGATGGTTTAGAAATTGACAGTGAATAATCATCGGGTCACTGTTATGCAAAACTTTAGAAACATGATTTAAGTAACGAAAATCATTTTGGTGGTACATAATAAGATTAATAAGTTTTCGCATATATGCTAGTTTACTCTTAGGGACATAATAAAGCATTTTTTTATGTGACGAAGGTAGACAACTGAGCTCTCAGCCCACCTAATGGAAAGTAGGAGGTACTAAGGCTCATGGACATAGTGATCAAAAAATCGCCTAAGTATGCGCTGCCTACCCTGAGGACTTCGATGGATTGCCTCTATCTACACCAGTAATTACACCGGCTATTTTACCCCCAAACCGAAACAATGTAGTGCAAACACTGCTGTTTAGCGGCAGGTTAAAGGGTAAGACGGTGGTAGCTATCCGGGCGGACCCTGCATGAGGTCCTACCAGCTAAAAATAATCAAGAAACCGTAAACCTTACAAAAATACTGCAAATTTACAGCAATAAACTACATAATTACATCGCGTTTAAGACGAATAACTACTAAACGGCACATGAAGAAGACGATACATATATTTTGTAACATGTAACATGTCTGTTCAAAATGTGTAATGTAATTTCATCAGCCCCATTTAACTCGAGAGCTAGGCTTTGTAGCGCACTGAGTATTCACTCTTCATTAACACAATTGCCGACTGACATGCTACCTCATTAACACATGTAGCCCTGGATCTAGTCCTGCTATTACGACATAATGTGTCCGTTCCGCCGTAATGTTGCCTATTTATCTTGATTTGTATATGTGACGTCTTTTAAGCTTTACGTTAGTTGTCTTTACATTACACTATGTTTCATTTTACCAAAGTAAAAGAGTGATCTGAAACCTTCTAGTATTTGGCAGGTATTGTGATCGATATGACGTAATTAGCTTATTTTGGTTTCCGTATTTGGGTGAATATCTGAGCGTTTCAACAGCCTAATTTTGGTGGCATCATTTTTGCCGAAGTTTCTATTCGTTACAGTTTGCTACTTTGTCATTTGAACGAAGCACGGTACCTAATACACATGACGAAGTATAACATTTGAGACGTTTAGAAACGGCAAAAATAATGCCACCAAAATTAGGCGGTTGAAACGCTCAGATATTCATTTCAGGGATTACAGGCAGCGTTACCTTAGTTCCGCTTCATGCTGTTTTAATAACAGTAAAACCATACATTTCTACCTGTTATTTTGAAATCCTACATTATCTTGTTCCGTTTCGTCCTTCAATTGTATGTCCTGATGATCTAGATTTGTATCAGCCGTACTACCATTAAATTATGAGATGTTTGTGCACGGTCGTGTTTGTTTTTAATAAGTAGATATTTACTTACAGCCATGTATTCCAGTTTGCGTTTTTTGTATCTATTAGTATATGGTGTCAACGCGTAGGTATAGGCACATGTGACATATTTAAAAGGTGACACATAGGTACTTCACCAATACAAGATACTGGCAATAATATACGCGGTAATTTATTTTTATTATTTGCAATGATTTCATTGTATTGCGAATTGATACCTATTAATAGAAGATGTTAATGAAATCCTTGTTCATCAAGTCCTCATTATAAATCTTCTGGACGCAGCAAATAATCTGAAGATGTAATTAACTTCCGATCTACGTAATTTACCTAACAACTTGAGTTAAGTCATCAGATGATTCTCGATATTTTTCAAGGGTAAAAGAAGTCATTCTAGTTACTTCTCTAGGTATTGTCTTATTTACTAAAATAAAACTGGTATCGTGGACATCTAACGCTTATCGTTAACTGGTAAAACTATCTTTTCCTTTCGAAATACTGAATTAACATAACGCATACAGAATTGCAGAACAAGGGAACTTCCAATCTATTATAAGAAATTTGTAGAGCAAGATTCAAAGCCTTAAGGCGTCCCGAAAATTACAAATTTAAGACTCACCGGAGAAGCTGATTTTCGTTTCGACCGGCATCTTTCTGGTTCAAATCCCTTCCTTATTTGTTCCCTTGGCTTAAATATAATTTAAATTCTGCACAAATATATCGAGGGGTTATCGTGGAGTATCCCAGGCCGGGTGGATTTTCCGAGTGTTGTGGTTCGGGTGTGCGCGCGGATCGCTCGCCCGCCGAGAGTGCACTGCGGCCGGCGCGCCGTCCCACGCCCGCTCCGCCCTCGCTGATACGAGCCCGGCTCTTGTTTTTGTTTCCCGGCGTCCCTCGGAGCCTTTTCATGAAATGCGAATTTAACGATGTTACTTTTGCTATTGGTATGGATAGCTGGGGTGACTACTTGGCGAAATTTTCGGGTTCTTTTTTCAATAAAATTTGGATAGGAAATATATCAAATATCATATTATTGCTGACATATTTCACAATAATTATTAAGTTATTTTGCTAGTGGGTCACCTACTAGAAGGTCCGCTGACACACTAATCTTAATTTAATTGTTTCAATTTGATCGAATTAGTTAATCAATATTACGTTACAATTTTTATATTCAGGTAGGTACTTATTTTTATTTCATACATACCTACTATTATTATTTGATCTATGTTTAACATAGTTTTTGCGAAGGAAAACTTAACTGTCTCAGTATTTAACTCGTACCTACTATCGACTCTACATTTTCTAGGAATAGCCTCTATCTTATCTGTGTTATCGGGCATAAATTCTTGCCTTATACTCATCCACGTTTACTTACATTGTTTTCATTTTAATTCAACATTGTACAGCGGCCTCTCTGTTAAGTACTTAAACAATAAAATCATGACTTAGTAAATATACTTTGAAAAGGTACAGACATAGTCAATCGTTAGCTTTAAGTTGCTGAGTATATAAAGGAGTGAATTATAGGCATGTTATTTTGTTTATCAATAGATAATACCTATTGTATAGTTGTATACATGTTCAGTTAAGACGCCGTCACAACAATAATTGATTTTAGCTTTTGCCGGTAGTGATATTTCCAGTTATAGTCCCCTAACAATACTAACATTGACTCTGATTGTCAGCCAGTCACAGTTTCTAACAGGTCAAAGAAAGCGAGTTGACGAGTTTAACTCGAAAAGAGCAAGCCATTCAAAGTCAGCCCATTCTGGGCACATTACATAGCTGTTTGTGGATTGTGACTCGTCAGGGAAGGATACAATCGATTGTTATAGTGCAAACTCCAACACCTTTCACTGGACAAAAAAGAACAAGCAAAGCTCATTTAAGGAAAAGCTAGGTTTACACGAATTTTATGTAAATACAGATGTGGTGTAAAATCTTTTTCCTTCGGATTTTCACGGAAACTTCCGAATTCATATTGCTGTCATTGGTACTTGTCAACTTGTCCACATAAGTAAAATCGACAAGCTTTAGAAGATCCCGAGGTCAAATCTCGAAGTGAAAACTCTTAGCACTGCTCTAAAATTGTATTCGCAATTCGCAAGCAGTGAACATTGATATCCTGATATACTTTTTTGGCCCCATTACATTGTTTTGTCTATAATTGACTGTTCGTTTCGTATGCTTCGGAGTAGATCTACTTCATCAAAATTTGACTTTGCGAAATTCCATAATGCCGCCGAAGTCAATTTTAAATTTCATTGCTTTACATCCACTTATACCAAAGCTTTTAAGACATCTGTACAAAATCCAAAGGATGCCGGTACGCATGATTTTGTTTATTAAAATACGCAGAATATATTAATAGATTTACTTAAAACAAATTACTTTGCAATATCTTACATAAGATTTCGTAGGGGTGGTCTCTGATCGAGCCTTATCTCTGCACATCTCACTGGAGGTGGTCGAGCAATTGATCACTTATATACATTTCTACACGTGTGTCTATTTATTTATAAAATATTTCCTCGCATAATTACTATCCGCACGCTTTACCGACTGGAGTTTACCGTGGGAATAGGTACGTTAGATTATCCCATAATATATTTACTTATATCTTTATAAATAACAGTTAAGTGAGTTTTTTATGTAACTTTTATACTTTTACGTAAGTTTTTGTTCAGTGAATTGCCCTTTACAAAATAATAGGCACCATCTATCACTTACACTGTAGATTGTTTACTACATATATTATTCAATATACTCATAAATAGTTGAAGCAACCAGTACCTACATCAACTAATACTAATCATAAGCTCATGTAAACCCAGCATTACAATCCGAAAGCTCGTTCTAAGGAACAAATACCAAAGTAATAGAACGGTTATGGTTATGCAATTTTCATCAGAATAAAGTTCAAACTTCCTTTCACCGAACAACTGAGCTCCGTGAATTTCAAATTTGAGAAGTTAATGATTGATAATGACTCTGCTTTTGTAATCGACTACAATAATAAGTTTACGCTTTTAGATCCTATTCCATTGTAGTAAGGCGAACCATGTATACATATATTTGAAGCCACGCGTAGCGCACAAAAGTACAAATAGACATGAAAGTTTACATACATTCCACATGAGATGATTGTTGACTTCTCTCTGACATTCACGGTCGGTAAATACAAGATATGATATGATAAACGAGATCGGTATATTGTTGCTCTGCTATTTTCTAATAATATAACATCAAATATGGTGATCGTTAATCAAAGTTTAAGTTTATTGTTCGAAATCCATAAAGGAAAAACTAATATCCTGCTTGCATAAAATTTCTTTATTCGGCACTATCAAAGAATTCCAACAGGTTTTGTTTCGCCAAATATTTATTTTTGTTAATTTGCGCAAACATAACTAACGAGCGAGCAGAGATGAATAAATACATACCTAACAGTTAACATGTTACACAGAAAAATAGCTCATAGAACCATTTGTGGTTAAAATGGTGTTTCTAAATTAATATAGGTTTACAGATTAGATTTCAGATACATGTTTTTCATTACTCTTCGAGTCGTTAAAAAGTTTACAGGTAATTTTTAAGGATAAATAAAATATGCCTATGGAACTTCTTACACTTATCACATCAATGGGGCGTAATTTTCTAACAGTGTGCAGTCTTTATTTTATACTGGTCTCAGCTATTAGGCCGATGACCGATAGATCGGAATCCAAATAATCCTTGACTCAAAGTCCGAGTTGACTATGAAGGCACGTACTTACTGATTTACGACCCATACCTACACAATGTCCCCAGAAACCTAATATGAACTTGAGGGGGGTTTAGGTAGCCTTGGCTAGATTTACGATAGGCACGTTTAGTATTTAGATTTATGATAGCGACTAGGAAAGAGAACAACAGTTTCCTGTTGTAGACATGTGAAGTGTTTTAGGCGACCTTGGTAACAAACATCGGACCCGATTTTGAATTCCGGTAAATAAGGTAAATGGCAAAGTTCGTGCGATAAGAATGGCAGTAGTAGCTGAGCGTTAAGGTGCATTTAGACTAAACGAGCATTCGCTCATTCTATCCCCCACTCTACGAAATCAACGAATTTCGACGAATCACGTTTTGTGAAACTAACCAATTTCGTAGAGTAGGGGATAGAATGAGCGAATGCTCGTTTGGTCTAAATGCACGTTTTAGAAGTGTCACTTCAAATTCGGAGTTCGAATATTCCAATATTTCCAATATCGACTACTCTCGTACTAATGATTTTTTCAGGTGAAAAATGAAAATCACCAGGTTCCTGCGAAGAAGTTGTCTCCAGATCTCAATCTGAATTTGTGAGTTTTTAGAGATTGAGATATCTATCTATTCCTAACAGTAAGAAGTATCGTATACTTAATATAAATTGTCTTTACGATGATGATAATGTACATTGTGCAATGTGCACTCAATGAATTAAACAAAATCAATGAAATAAAAAATAAATTCTTCTCTTACAGCAGCTAAAATTACTTAATAATTGGTAGTAAGTTGTAACACGGCAAGTATTTACTTGGGTATGATATGACGACTTTTTATTACCTTAAAAACGCGAGTCTAACAAATTAAAGAAGTATTGTTGAATTTGTTGTGACTGCGAAGCGCTCGAGTGTGACTGCCGATATTATTTTGCCTCCGGTCACGTATTGTTTGTGCAGGCGACTCCGGTCGCTCGCCATATTTATTTAAAGCTACGAATAAGCTGATGAGCAAATAGGAGCAAACGGTAAGCGTACTTGATTCCTAACAAAGATGCCTAAGCATCTGAGTACAAATAAGGATTATTATAGTAAAGTCCATTTCAAATACGAAGGCCCGATTCCACTTAACAAAGTCATTAGGCGTCAGCAATAGGATCAGTGATAACAGAAAAAACCTGGCCTGGCCCTTCTGTGGCGTGATATTTTATGCATACATCGGTGTACCACACGTGCCAATTTGTAGTAGTGGACCAATTAAATGACAAAAGTTTCGAGTGGCATCGGGCCTTCGTATTTGAAATGGACTATACACATCAACAAATTTATGAATATCCTCTCTTTGGTTATTCGTAGAAGTGAAGTTCAAACATGGGCGTTCACTACAGACCACTAACAACGAGATTGAAACTATGGAGACATTGCCCCATTTACAAAACCTCGAGATAGCGAACGAACACGGGGTTAACTGCTATACATTTTTACGGCCTACGGCCTAACCCGAGATTATGTGTGAGAGTCATCAAATCAAAGCCATTGAAAGTTTCTGCGCGAACGATACGATAATATGTACCAATTCTAAAATTATTGCTTTGATCATAATATTACTAATTTAGTAAAAAGCATTTCCCACTGCCACAGAAATTAGGGCAGCATCACTTAAAGCAACATGGAAACAGAACTGTAACACCAGATTTATTGCGAAAATGTGCAACATTTTGCTATAAAACGATAATACATAAACTGTAAATCAAACGAACAGTATCTAAGTACTACAAATCAACCATGGACTACATCTGTCCTGGAAACTCTTAAATCTTCGGTCTTTGACTGATCATACAATTTATTCTTCGTGTGAAAGCGGGGAAGCGGCGATGCATAGCATCATCATTCTATCATCTTGATAGTACAAATCGTCGATGAGGATGATTGAATATATAAGAGCTTTTTGTAAACTGCCTTCATTAGGATTATGTTATGATTTATGAGTACCGTGTTCATTGTTTGTCACCGTTGCTGTCATGTTCTACAGGGTTAGCATATGATTAAAGCGATCACGTCACGCTAGACTATCCGTCTCTATTTTATTAACATAATTAGTAAAAGACGGGTAGTCTATCTCGCCACGGCATATATTCCTATTCCTACTACTGTCGCACCAATAATGTGCTAATCCTACTTACTAACAAGTACCCAAGCGTGTAAGCGACGCGTAGTATGATAAAAGTTAAAAACGGGACGGGACCATCATAAGATACCAGAAGCATGTAATGGAGGGAAAGGAATGTATTTGAGAAGCCTTTCGCAAACAAATGGGACTATTTGCATGTAGCTAATAGCTATGTTGCTGCACAAGTGCTTATGAATTATATCGATAGAATTGAATAGTATGCTTGTAGCTCTGCATATGTGTGGCGGCACGCATAAGATGCAAACGGCCCGTTAGCCGAGCTATGCGAGTGTAGCGTGCAGCGCATTCCATAGAGCATCTCTATAACTTGATATGACAACGCAAGCAATTTTCCACACCTGCAGTGCGCCGGCGCCGCCCGCCCGCTAGACCGGAACACTTTCCAGCAATGGCATTACATTGCGACCTGACTATTAATCTAGCTAATACTTCAATGTAACTATAATAGTAGGGCCGGGGTCAAATATAATCAATCAAAGACAATTTTATTCGATATTCTGATTACCAATTTCATAAACGTCTCCTAACTTCAAGCCGCTAAGTATTGTTTGTCCCATTCGGTCTTATCACTATTTCTATAAGACCGAAAGGGATATACTTTTATGAATAACTTTTTGTAGTTTGGGTTTGTAAACGCACTGTAAATCGAGAGTATCGTCTTCCTTTGGTGAAGTACCTACTGTTTGCTTGTTTGTATTATAAGAATTTAAAATTTATGGCCAATAACTTTCCAATTTTTGATAGGTATTTACAATCACAACACAACATAACATCGGATTGCCGAATTCGGCAGCAGGCGCCGCCGCCGATACTTTATATTCATGCTAGACTTGCGTTATTTTGGCGATATCATGATAACTCATATGGTAATTATATTACAAACTACTTTCTAGCTCTTTCCTAGCTCCGTGTAAAAAATATGTGTGGAAATTGGATGACAAATGTTTTCGGTCACAGAATTTAGATTTAGAATTATAGAATTTATAACGTGAATCATGAGTATCCATACATTGTTGTTACTTTTATTTATTGACTGAATTTTTAAAAAGGATTAAAAAAACACTAGATTGGTTATTATATATAACTTATGGTTTTGATGTCGCCTGCGGTCGTGTCCTGTAAAAGTATAGCTTATCAATTAGATTGACTTTGCGTTTAATTATAAAGCTGATTATTACTCATTTGTATAAAATCCCTTACGCAGCTTTGCAACACCAGTTCAAACTTGACTCAACGAACCTTAATCATTAAAGTAGAAATCCCTCAAGGATCAAAATGCTTGTGTCAGTGGTGACGTTGGCACATACCATTGATACAGTCACCCAGAAAGTGACTTTTAAATCAGCTTTAGACTCACGGCAATACTACGGATGTGCGGCAGACTATAGTGAACGTAATGGCTTACAGGAGTTGACGGAAAAACCCACCAAGTAGGATCATGATCAGCATACGTAATTTGTAGCAGAAAAAGGTTACGACACGCGACAGATTAATGAAAAAATGCTGATACCAGATTGAATATACACCGTGTTTTTATTGATTTCCGTTAAATTAAATGGAAGCTTATTTAGGTAAAAAAATATCAATTTCTCTAAGAAACTAGTATCTTAACTTTTACTGTTATTGAGTTATTAAAAAAAAATAAGTTTAATGACTGAACAAGTGTAGGTATTGCAACCTTTATTACATCCTAATGAAACTTATTTTGACATGTGCCGTCAGTCACTTGAGATCTTATTGTAAGGTTCTCTCACACTTGCCATCTCAATTATTATGTATGAAAACGAAAAAAAAATTTTTTTTATGAAATAAACAAAAGCCGATATACCAAGAAACTTCTATTAATGTACCAAGTAACTTGTCCAATTTAAAGGAAATCAATAAAAACACGGTGTATAAACTGGAATTTACTGGTCATTCTTCGATATTATTATTAGCCGATTCCGGAGAGAATGACTATTCATATTACCTTGCATTTAAGCCAACTAGTCAGTAAAAACAATTAGTGGCAAGGAAATGAATCTATCGTTTTTTGCCTGTAGAAGACTTATTCACCACTTTGATAAATTCTATGTTGCGGCTCTCTGGAAAACAGAGTACATGATGCAGTTTACTTTTATTTTGGTACATTTTTAATTACGATCATTTATTGGAGCCGGAACCGCAACAGACGATTAGACTCCGTAGTAATTAGTGCGTAAAATAACTTTCTTCCGTCTCTAGAATGAAAATATTCACCCCTCACTTCGATTTATTTACTTGATAGTAATAATCAATAAAACTAATAAATATACCGTCTCATAGTCCACGACATATGTAGGTAATAGAAGAAATACATGCAGTCACTTAGTTTTCTGTAGAATACATATAGTGTAAGTCTAATACGAGTGAAACTCTTAACGGGTGTTAGTTTAGGACTTAGAGTTTAGAAATAAGTACATTTAGATAACTTACACTTAATTAGAGTAACAAAATTATCCCTACAAAATAATTTGGCACGAAATGTAGAGCAACACAACACACTCACTCACATTAAACGCTCGTTGACAGTTAATTTCATAAGTAGATGACATAACTGTCGATACAATTCTATGGGGCGATAACTAAATGTAATTTTGAAACAAACTTCGTGATCCATGATCACATCATTCCCATGTCTGATTTAATTTATCGCCCGTATTAGATTGACACACGGTATATGTATTGAATTCAGAATTTATGTAGGTATCTACTTGAAGCTTACAAAATCTATACACAAGTGCTGAATATTTTTCATGTTAGCTCGGTCTGATTCAATAAATGAATTAAAATAATAAACTTTTGAACATTTTATTGTTTGAATTTCATCCAATTTGCAATGTTTTAATGTTACTACCAATTTACTAGATGCTAATGGGGTGAAAAATGTCGCGTATCATAATGGGGCCCGTTTCTCAAAAGCTTGTAATTTGGCACTATAAATTACATAAGGACTTCCGCTTTTATTACAAGTTACAAGTTTTCGAGAAATAGGCCCCTGGACTGTAAATTCCGTAGTTTGCCCATGCAAGGTTTGATTCAATTTGGGATCTTTTGCGTTTTTTTTGTTGATTGTGTTTCCGTAACATATTTATACATAGTATCTATGTATATGGAAATATAATATTAGGCATGTGGACATTCGTTTTAGTTGGTAGAGTCGAAATGTAGTCGAGATATACTTGTATTAATTCAATTCATTGTAAACCTACTAAAATCCTAAACGTAACACGATGTATTAAAACAAGTAATTTCTGAATGAGTCTACTGAATTCATTTATGTAAATAATATTTATTAGATTATCGCTATGTCATAGTCAAAATCACGTTTTAGGATTAGGTGCGTCACGATACACACGATTAAAATAGTACACGAAATTTGATAGCGAATTCTAAGCTGACATAAGTTATAGCGATATTATATGTCATGATGTCATCCGGACCTGCGCATTAATGCAATTGCGGCGACCTTGAACCGAGATTATAGTCACGATTTGCTCTGCACTGCTCGCGGCATCTAGATAAGCCGACAGAAAGAGTGCAACGCCCAAAAATAATGTTACATTGAAAGTTTTGTACCGCAGTTGTATGGTTTACAAAGTGTGTGAGATTTATTTATCACTTAATTCACTTAATGTACGATGTAGCGGCATCCTGAATGACACCCCATCAGTCATAGAGCTGTCAATATGGCTTTCCGCGGAATTGGTAGCGTCGGTCGTATCGTATATATTATATAGTTACTACTGAATAATTCTAGTGTATTTCTTTCACTTAGAAATAAAGCGTTATTCATAGACTCAAGTGTTTTTACTGTTTATAGTACACGTACCTATAATTTTATTTCATTCAATCTATTTATTAATGAGAAAATGCTGCTTAATAAATTTAAAAGGATACTTCAATTGTGTCAACCTTCTCACGAAATCCACAATGCAAACAAGAATATTGTTTACATGAGCGATTGTGAAACACTACATTCGCAGTTATTGTCAAAATATAATTCGGCCGTTGTTGAGCAATAATATCAAATTTCACGTCACTGTCGAGAAGTTATTGCTGCAACAAGGAATCTGCATTAACAGCGAAAAAGACAATGGCTTTAAAAGTGGTCCAAACGAAAACTGATTAGGTAGGTATATCGTTGTCATAAGATCAGATAATATTTTTATTTAAAAAAGAGAAGTGTGAAAGTGCCGTTTATTATCTTAATCGATTTGGTAATCATTATGAAAGAGTTCAATGTTGTTTGATATTTCCTCTACAAATAAATAAGTTCTATAGGTGAAAGGTACTGTAATAATGTAATTCGCGAATCAGGAAGCTATTTGCAACTGGCGCATAACGGAATCTAGTTAGGTACAAGCGCTGCGCGCATAGGTTCTTGACATTTTGTGAGAATATCACGGGAAAACGTTTTGATTGTAGAATGCTCCGAGGCCGCCGGGTTGCAGGATTACATTTAGCATTTGATTTCAATAGAGACTTGGGTGGGCCGCTACTTTAATGATACCGACGTGTGCTAACATGAATCAATGCCCTATGTATTGAATAAACAAATAAATAAGCTCATATCGCAATCGAGTCCCTATCTTAACGACCAATATATTGGAAACTAGCTTTACCATTTACGAACGCCTTGATTGCAAGTGTAATTTGTCTAAGGTTTGGAAACTGTACCTTAGAATTCTTATATTCGCGCATTTCATCTATGTTGGACGAATACTTGATTTAGTAATAATATATCCTCCTCCCTTCGTGCAGAAATTCGAGTCCCAGAAGTTTAAAAGGTTGCGAAAGGACTAATTTGGATCAAGGGCAAACTCTATTTGGGAACTTTTTCGTTGGTGCCTCAAACATAGTTTACGTCATAAATAGTAATTTAACCATAGCTTTTTGTGATTGCCTGAAGCAACCTAACTTAATTCACGATATTCGTGGGAATCAGAAAAAGTGTTAGTAAATCAATGCTTACCACCACTTTAAGTCATTAGATCAAAAACGGCGTCTGTACTAACCAGACAAACATGTCACGCAAATTGATAGACAGTCGACCCCAACAAAGAGGTAGAAAGCGGAATGAAGTATTTAGGCGGAACGTTTCGCGTTAGAAACGTTATTATAAAGGCAAACTGGGAATCAGGTGTTAATGAGTCAGCTAGCTAAGAGTTGATAGCATTACGTAGAACGAAACGTACCGGGCATACCGAGGACTACTATTATGAACAAATTTATGATCTATCTGCAAATATGTAAGTAGGTATCGAATATCAAATAAGGTTAATTTGCTGCGTGTGTTGAAATTGCCGAGAATAAATAGGTACCGCTAGAAAAATATCTACGCTTAACGCTGCTTAAATTATTCTAAAACATGTTGATACTGATATTACCGACACTGGCAACGCATTCAAATACAAAATAGCTATTTAGTGCTAATAGTTCTATGTATTTATGTCTTCTAATCTGACATAATTATTCGTAAATAAGTATTCTACTTTGTAGCTATGCAATCGGAGGTGTCTCATTAGTGCCTGAGACATTTCAATTGCCCTAGCATACTATCATTTGGAGTTTATTGGATCGTAGCGGCTAATAATAAAGTATTTAGATCCGTTTCAATCTATTCTATGTCGATTGAGGATGCAATTAAAGTTAAACCTACAGAATGAAGTGCACTTGCAGCCGTAAAACGTAGCTTGTTAGTTAATTCAATCAATTGGCATGAGAAGCTCAGGCTAATCTTCGGGGCAACGGTTCGCAAATAAGGTCAACAAGGTAATAGGGTCGGCTCAGATGAATGGGAGGGTATCGAGGACTATCTGTAATTTCCTTAGGACACGAATGTATATTGTCAGCCAGTATTTTCTTACGCTTGTAACCGTAACTAAATAGATGTTATACAACAATACATATGCAAATTTGTGGACGTCAATCGTCAGCGTCAATTTTTTCTCATTATTATTTACTAACATTTCGGTTATTTACAATTTCGTATCGTATTGTACCTACATTTTTGGAATTAAGGGTTTTATTTAAATTCAACAAAAAAAATCGAAATGAGTAGGCATCTAACTTTTTTACAATGCAACTTGTTGTGAAAACACAAATCAAATTATTTATTTACTAAATATTTTGATTTGTTTCCCCAGTAGTCACACTACTTAATCACTACATAGTATAAAATAAAGTCACTTTTTCTGTCCCTATGTCCCTTTGTACTTTGTACGCTTAAATCTTTAAAACTACGCAACGGATTTTGATGAGATTTTTTTTATAGGTAGAGAATTCAAGAGGAAGGTTTTTATGTAGGTATAGTACCCATGCGAAGCCGGGGCGGGTCGCTAGTACTATATAAATTATAAATATTGGATGTCATATACCAAAGAATAAACGACCAAGATCACCAACTTCCGTGGGGATCGAACCCACGTGCTCAGCTTTCGCGGCTGATGAAAGCACCTCGGTCTTATTAAAGACGAGATGGTATATGACATCCAATATTTATAACTTTTTACAATGGCCATTAAGGTGAGGTGAGGTAACTGGACCATGACAGCGTATTATGTAATCAACATATCAACCCTATCTCGGTCAGTTTTTTGACATTAAGATAGCAGAAGTAATCAGAAAAAGTGGTTGGCTCGTGATCGAGCGGCGATAATGGAGCGGACGGATGACCCGCCGCGGCGCCGGCGCACCGCGCGTACCTATCTATAGTTCTCTAGTTCATCGAACACGCGCCTCGGGCGAACCAGGGTAACTGTGACTTCAAGACTGCTTTAATATTAAAAAACCGGCCAAGTGCGAGTCGGACTCGCGCACAAAGGGTTCCGTGCCATCAATTTAACATAAAAACGGCAAAAACGAGCAAAAAATCACGTTTGTTGTAAGGGATTCCCCTTAAGTAGGTATATATTTTATTGTACTTTTTTATTTGTTGTTATACTAGTAGCGGCAACAAAAACAGCATCTGTGAAGATTTCATCTAACTATCCCGGTTCACGAGATACAGCCTGGTGACAGACGGACAGCGGAGCCCTACCGTTTGGGTACGGAATACTAATTATACTGAAGAATAGACAAAAGGTAGGCATGTACCCCCACCCCACTGTAATTTGCCGATAATGGTGACATTTAAAATATTCATACAGCATTATCACTTTTATCACACATACGTGAATGAAGAAAAAAAATACAAATCTACAACAATTAAGTCGAATCATAAGTTTATACTGGTGAAGGTGAACCGACTCGAATAAATAATGAAAGGTATATGGTTGGTAGGAACACCTAACCAGTCACGCACACGGGAGAAAGTGAATCACGAACAATAGAATGGACGAAGACAAATTGGAGGTCCATGACCAAAACACGAATATGCCATTTCGGGCTCGCTTACTAAGCAAAGAGGATATCCTTGACACGTTTCTAAATGCATTAAGTATAAGTACATACCTAGTGCATAGTGGAACACTGATTAATGCTATTTGTTTTTATACGTCTCGACCTAGTTATACGAAATTGGTTGTCTATATCAATTATCCAATTAACGTTCTATAAACATAAAACATAACTCATAAGAATAATTTTAAATTTAGAAGTGTAGTCTAAGCAACTGGGCATCATCATCATCATCATTTCAGCCATTTATCGCCCGCTGAGCATAGGCCTCTCTTCTAGTACGCCAGTCATCTCGGTCCTGAGCCAATCTAACCCAGAAATGTCCCGCAATCTTACGAACTAGCAACCCAGTGTGACTCGGTAATAATAGATTTAGGTACGTAGCCTTTCAAAAGATGTCTAGAATTTTCTCACGACAAAGACACAATAATGTTTGAGTACCAAATAAACAATTCTGAAAAATGTTTAATTTTCAGGATTGTTCA
The DNA here is from genome assembly GCA_025490895.1 of Thaumatotibia leucotreta. Lineage (NCBI taxonomy): Eukaryota > Metazoa > Arthropoda > Insecta > Lepidoptera > Tortricidae > Thaumatotibia > Thaumatotibia leucotreta. The sequence goes on from JALPQI010002503.1 coordinate 61,928, forward strand.
CCCGATTTTGTTTAATAAAACGATGGGTATATTCAATCGTTTCCGCGTAGCTTTGCTTCAAAATAACGGTATCTGTACTACAATAATATTAATACCTCTCATTCCGTAGTACACGAAGGTCATGCCAAGAACCGGTATTCAGATTCACTTAACTATAACAGGATATGAGTTTTTTGTTGAGGAGGCCCGTTAACAGATATAAAAACTCTAAACAACTTGCGTTCGTGCTATCACAGAGCGAAAGTTTTGATGCTGACTAGACACTTCGCATTATTCGCGCAAAGACGGCTCTACATAGAATGCATAGCCAAATAATAGTAGTCGTTAGTGGTAATTGTAATCAGATTACTGAACATAGTGAGTACGAGGTGTAATCTAATTGACGTCAGAGTTGGATGGTTTCATGAACACTCGACTAGAATTTTGTGACGTTAACAATCATTGTCTATCTAGGTGCATGAACCCTGAGATCTTTACAATAAGGTTTTAAAATAAGTACGATATCTTGTGATTAGATTGTCCGCTGGATGGATTACGATGAGGACTGACGATGAAGAAGATTCTAGCGTTGAATTTAGGATTAAATTGCTGTTGCATTCCCTATTATTCACGATCTCAGTTCATGTACACAAGTACCCAACGCAACTGGGAGCGTATTACTTTCATTACGCCTGTGGATTGCTTATTTTTATTTTATTATATTTAAAGACACAGTACCGGCCCGTACCACAATAACAGGCGTGCAACAGCACGCATAATAAGTTAAACATAAAAGCAATTAACTTTGGACTTAAAACAATTAAAAGTACAATCTGAATCTGAAATCTGCTTAATAGTTTCAAGTAGTAGAAATAACAGTAATCAAGTATAACAGGTATCAATGGTTAGTATTTTATATGATTCTTGATCTAGAATCCTTGATGGATGCAATAAAACAACACGTAACTGGCAAAGGGTCAGCATATAAATAGCAAAATTATCTGTATTAGGTGAAAATTATACCTAGTCTAGTCTGATACGAAAAAGCCTATCGGATGGATCCGAATATGTATATGTCACTTTCAGGCATCACAAAAAGAGTTTGCTACAACGAATATCTCATGTTACGCATAAACGCAATTGTTCTACTAGTCAGAGCATAAAACTGACTAGCCACGCCGTAGTAAAAGGTAAAAAAATATCTCTGTCACGTAACGATTATAGTCTGTCAATTTATTTCCATTGTTTAACGAATGCAGTTGAGTTGAACGTTGAAGTAAACCAGTCTCCCTAAAACTGCCCTGGTGTGCGTCGTCGGTAAATGTACTTATGCTAGTTTTTATTAGCGTTCGACTCTGATACGACTGCAAGAGTACTCGCGTGGTGATTGGTGGTTGCGGTACAGTGAAATCGAGTTATTGCCACTAAAGAATGACCGCACGATCGAGACAAGACTCCTTCCAGCCGAAACTAACCACATCATTGTCACGCCGTATATTTTGCCGTGGTGGGCTAAGAAGCATTTTTTTGTATATTTTTGACTAAAATTACAGGGCTCGTGATCGTGCTCGTGCGTGCACAATGCACATAAAGGTGCATTCAGACCAAACGAACATTCGGTATTCTAACCCCCCACTCTACGAAATTCGATCGTTTCACAAAACGTGATTGGTTGATTTCGTAAAGCGGGGGATAGAACAGCGAATGCTCTTTTGGTCTGAATGCACCTTAATTCAAATTTAATCTAATCGCGAAACCTCGTAATTTATATAAATATGTAAGCATAATAGTCGTATTTAAGGACGTCAGAGTCGAGATTACATTTAACCTCGTGATCGTGAGGCCCTATGTCATATATATATTACATAACATTTTGACTTTATAGATATAGTGTCAAAGTTAAAATTCGGTTGAAGTGACGTCACCAGGCCTCAGGAGGTTAAAGTCAGTCTCTGATTGTGGGGCAAGGGGGCACGCTGTGCATGAATGCAAGCCACGCGGACAAATTCATCTCAAAACGTAGTGTTCGTGCGCCACTGTAGAAAGATGGCTTCATTCATTTCAGTACGAGGCTAAAGAAGAATGATGCCGCCGCGCCGTAAACATTTCGTTTAGATGAGCTTTATGACTCTTTTACGTACATAATCTTTGCATTATTAGGTATGTATGATTATTTCATCGTGCCTTCAGCTGCCTATAGTCAGTAGAAAAAAAATTGTTAGTGATTTTTATACTGGCGAATGGTTTACCACCAAGGCTCGGAACCGGTTTAAAAAATACCGGTAAATAGCGGTTTATTTGGGTTTTACTCCGAGCTATAAGGAGAACGCGAACGTTTTAAGAACGTAACTATAAACCTCAATAAACCGGTTTAATCCACGATGGCTGGCGGGCGGCGCTAGATACCTACGCCGCGCCGCTGCGCCGCGTAAACGAAGACATGCAGAGACTTGTTTTCTTAGTAGAGAAAGCGCCCGGGCATTTGTGCGGTCTATATTTGATCTGCGTGGTGAATTTTAATTGCGTTATTCCTTAATAACTAGTGTCCGACGGAAACATGTTTTTTTGCCGAAACAGAGGCTCGGCCCTACCGCGAAAAACGAAATTCGTAGGATTTGTCTCACTCACTCTAATGACGCCTTCGTTTGAGTGACAGAAAAATAATAGGAATTTACGAATTTCGGTTTTCGCGGTAGTAGGCCATAAACCGAAACCGAAGGTTCGGATTTGATTATAGTTTCGGCCGAAACCGAACCTTTTATAAATGTAATTAAAAGGTCGAATAAAATGACATCAGATAGCTTTTTTACATGTATGAATAATTTTAGAATTACAATTAACGTGAGACTCAAACATATTAAAATATTATCGAACCGGGTTACGCACGTATTTAAGTCGATGATTGCTCGACATGTTTCGACCCATTAACAGGGTCCTCGTCCAGAGCACCCTCGGCCAAAGCCCGACGCGTACTGCGGGCCTGCGCCCTGCTAGAATGGGTACTGGCCGCGGGCAGTGGTGGTGGGGGCGATACAAGGAAAGATCTACCCTCAGTGTTACTTTTGTCATAAAGGGGGCTGCACACAACACTCACTATATCACTTGCTAATAAGGGGGCGCTACACTGTCCATTGACGTAATACCCAAAACCGTTTTCCAACCAGGTGGCACTGACCAACCACCACTACGATTGAAATTGGGATGGCGACATATTTCGATAGCTTCCCGTATTTTACGCGACACTATAAACTTTTCTCTCGCAAGTACGGTTACCTTATGGATTCGAATTCAACGCACTACATCAGATTCGATAGCGGTACGCATCGGGTTTTGGCCGAGTGTGCTCCGGATGAGAACCCTCTTAATGGGTCGAAACATGTCGAGCAATCATCGACTTAAATACATGAGTAACCCGGTTCGAAAATATTTTAACATATATGAATAATACAACATATCGCTGGTCCAATGTTATATGGCTCTACGTCTTGACTAACGTATGCGGAATAAAATCTTGACCAAGTTCCAGTCTGGCAAAAAAGAGTAGAAATTAAAATAGTGGCAACATCGTAGTGTCGTCCCTTTCAAATCAATATGCGTTTGAAAACGGGACGACACTAAAATGTTGCCACTATTTTAATTTCTACTCTTTTTTGCCAGACTGTATTATTCTCTTAAACATTCACGTCTCTTAAAAGCGATTTTAACAAGGATTCATGCAAGATAAAATCTCCTTGAATCCATAGTGTATAACTTCAGTTGTATGGTACTTTATCCTATATCGGTAGGAAAACTTTTTAAACAAACATCCTTTGCTCATTTATTACCTATATATGTATTTGATATCTATCCTAGTCCAAGTCCATTCGGATTGGTACTCTGACAAAAATATTTACTTATGCTAAAATGTTTAATTAAAGTTCCCTATAATTCATTCACTGTGATATCCACTACAACTGCAAAAGTAGTGTTTCTTACACTTTTTGACCAAATGACGATGTCACATTTTCATAATTGTTTATATTTATTTTCGGTGTTGATAGGCTTGCTTTTTGTTAAAGTTTCGTGATGCCATGCTTTAAGGATCTTTTTAACGATGATGTTGTTGTATTTGGAAGTGTTCGATTCTGTGATTCAGTGTAACGTTGTTTTTTATTCGAGCTCTCTCAGAAAAGTGGCATTAGCCAAAATGTTACATCACACTGGGGTCTCTAATATTGTTTATTGAAAAGAAAAAGAATTTCTGAATTATTGTCGATTTAGGCCATAATATCAAATGTGTCCTATGGAAAATACATGCAGTTTCGCGACATTGCTCGACTTGATTGGCCATAATTTCTAAAGAAAGATGCGACAACCCCCAAAACTTTCCAAATTAATTATCAAATGTATACGTATTAATTTAGGATTGAGATACAATTTCAATTTTTTTTTTGTTTTTTTTACTAGTCTGAAATTTCATTCTGCATGCGGTATATCTTGTGGGAAATGTGCTTATTGTTGTCTACGCTGGATGCAGGTCCCATCTAAGCGGTACATGTGGAGGTCCAGAGGGGAGGCCTATGTTCAGCAGTGGACGTCTTATGGCTGAGATGATGATGTTGTCTATAGGCATAGGCACTTCTTTCAAAAAGATGAAACTAATAATTGTAGAACTTTTATCGAAAAAAATAATTTTATCAAAACAACAAATTAGAACAAAATTACGTTTTACGTCAATACTGAAAAAATGCTTTACTCGTATATTATTCATTCACCTATCATTTTATTATATCTCCCTATTACTGCAAATACCTGTTGTCGATCACCGCCAACAGAAGAGGGAAGACACCTTAAATATGCGACACGACGAATTAATTAAGACCATAATAGAAGGAAAAGTAGAGGGGAAGAGGAAAAGAGGAAGGCCGAGAAGTGCGTACATGGACCAAGCGAAAGAAAAAGTAGACGTCGTGTCGTATCAGGGTCTAAAAGAAAAGGCACTGGAAAGGACCATATGGAAATTGCTTCACAGACAAGAGTCCTGCCCCTTAAGTTTATGATGACAAATACCAGCTATGTGCTGTGCTCGTATTAAGTTATTCCATAATAAATGTTATTATTATGAGAATAAAATTGAATCTGCCAAAGCCTAATTTGTACACATAGCTGGTAGCTATATCATAGATACCAAGGATTATTACTATTCATTAAAAACTTGAAATATACACGTAACTAAGACAAATTCTAAAGTCGTTTAATGAAATAAATAAACTTCCGCAGTCTCAACCTCAATATACCTAAATAAAAGAACCAATATATCTGATTATTTTTTAATTGTAAAAATACGCGTTAAGAATTATACTATTACGGACGGACCCGACGTAAGCCGAACGCGACCTAAAAGTACGATGTTTATAGTTTCGGTTCTGCCGAAAGGTTCGGCAGTTTTTGTGCCGAAACCGAACCTACAGCCGAAACACGATTTTTGATCCTAAACCGGCCGAAACCGAAAATTCTTCTTCAGTAAAAAAATGGTTGACTATGTACGTCTGTAACAAGTATAATTATATGCATTGAACTAAAAGTGGTAGGTACTTATTTAATTAATCCACAATTTAAATAATTAATTTTTTGTTACAAATATTAGGCTAACTAGATAGTTGATAAACTACAATTGATAAATACAACAACTTAATTTGATTAAAAACATAAAAGGGCGATTATAATTTACTTTATATTGATGTATTAATATAAAGTATATAACTTCACATACAATCACACTTTTATGTATTTAATTGCTACAAAATACTTAAACGTAAGTAGATACTTAATAAGTTACCCATTATACTCGTATGTTTTTTAACAATCCAATTTATTGTTGCACTGAACCGAATTAAACCAGGTACACGTCCTTCCCGCAGTAGATGTTTCGATACAAATCCAGAAACAAATGAATCAGCGTTTGTTTGTCCTTGAATAAACCGGTTTATAAAGTTCAGAACAGGTTAAGCGAACAAGAACATTATTTAATGTTCCCCTGAAAACCGGTTTATGAAAACCGGTTTGGCGAACGAAACCGAAACGAAAAGGTTTTTCGCCAAGTACATGATAACGGTTTGAAAATTTAACCGGTATCCGAGCCTTGTTTACCACACTTTATGATATTGTAGTATTGTTATCTATTAGTAAGATTACTTCATGTTAGACGGTGACACAATTTAACAGTAACGTGACTCGTCGGTGCTGCTGTCAGGAACTGATCACATTAAGAATGGACGGTGAGGTTTAAGGGCCAGCTGAAACGTAGTCCGTTACAGCCTCCTCCTGACTCCTATCGTCACGTCGATTACGTTATAGCCCCTGAGCTGTAAGAACGAACTTTCAGTTATAGATTAACCCTATTATTTATATGAAGGTAAAACTCATCACTTTCCAATGGACTTAATGTCATATAAGGTTCATTTCTAAACTGTCAAATGTTTGTTCTTAGAAATATAACTCTAACTCTCCTGACCGAATCACCATTGAGCAAAAAACCAGGCAGTGGATGGTTCGCGCAGTCTGGACAAGGAAAAATAAGAAGATCGAAAATTGTTATAACTGGAAAGGAGGGATAGATAAACAAGCATCTTATATACACAAGCGAGAACCTTAAATACTGTTGCGTTTTAAGAAAGCGCCTACGGATATTAGTGCTAGTATTATCATTATTGTCTTGCCTTTGGCAGTGTCATGGTTTTATTGTAGTGCATATTTGAGTTCTTACCAATCAATCAGAATTTACGATATATATATAAACAACAATTAGAAACTGCAATGAAGCATCCAGTTTCAAATCAACCTTGCATGATTAATGAACTCAATTACTCATCAGAATTTACCGTGGCAAAACACGATCGTTGCGGATTAAAATCTCTCAAGAAACTGGTTACGTCTTATCTGTTCCCAAGGTTGTTTGAACATCGAAATTTAATGACATTCCAATAATACGAGAGCTGAGGTCACCTGCAGCTCATAGGTTAATAATAGTGATGACCTAACCCTGCCTACATTGCAAGTAAACATATTAAGCTTCTATTAAATATTGTCATCTCTTATCTCTTAAAGAACTGGTATTTTAGGTATCTTATCATTGTACTGCACATAGAGATAATCTCCTAAAATGTGTGTTATGGACGTGAGAAGGTGCTCTGTTTTCACAACAACCACACACTGTTGTTTTATCACAACATGTGCATGTGAAACTGGGGCGACATACTGCAATAATAATCAAGCAGTCTCATTATACATAAGTGACATGCACAAAAATATTGAGTATCTGGTATGTAATTAAGCTTTTGCATTGAGATAACCAGAATATTTATATCTTGCCAGGAATAGAAGGCAAAATTTTACGATTTTATATGTACAGGTGTGTGTGTACCTTTACTAGTGACCTAATAAATTGATTGAGGATAACAAGAGTACAGGAACGTCGGATAAAGTCAAATCAATCAACATTGTTAACAGTCATTATCTAAACTCGAACTCTGCCAATAATTGCTTAAAGCCTATAATGAATGCATGTGTGTAAAAGGGATATGAATATTTTTGACAATGATAAGCACATCAACTAATAATTAGAAAATATACACCTAAAGCAAAAGTTGGTGTCAATTGCAGTTTGCCTGATATTCATTTGATATTTTAAATAATATCTAGATTTTGCTTGCTTAAATTAAAAAAGATGATTATATAAACAAACTATCAACTACCACTTACCACTTCTTGGAGAAATGGGGACTGCTGGTTTTGGAGCAGAGTTGGAACACAACCTGCCAATCTTGCTAGGAGGCTTGAGTCCTGAAGGTTTTGGAAGACCGGAGCGTTTTGTGGATTCTGCAGACTTGACAGAAGTTGCAGTTGTGCTCTGCGATGTTGTAGAGCCGGGAGGAGATGCATCTGCCACAAGTGATGTCGATGATACGGCCGGCTGCAGCACCGCATCGCTCGACGCAGTCTCTTGCGGTTCACTCATTCTTGATTCACTTAATGATGCACTTTTTTTATTGTTTATAAATCTATCTTATCGCAATTGCCCGCATATTAGTATTTCACTGAAATCATTATAATTTGAATAATATTTGCGAAGCGACACCGATAAACATGCGAATGCTAAAAATAAAGCATGTTCCCGCGCAATAGGAGAGGGCACGCAATATGGATCACGGCCAATGTTGGATACTGTAAATATAGGATGTTACTTTAAGATATTCGATAATTACCTTTGGTTTCTTTACGAATATTTACGGATATCTCGGACGGATCTCAATTCAAAATAGTGATGTAAACATCGCAAGAACGCTTAAAAATTCAATTGTGTAAAATAATACCATGTTGTTTGTAATGTAAACGAAGTAGTTAGCTCATCTTGGCTAAGCTAGCATAATAGAGAAAATGTAACGGCATACCTTGAGGAACTGGAGCACAAAAGTGCTTTCCGCTACCTAGAAAAAATCGCGAGATTTTTACCGCTCGTTGAAACCCAGCTGAGCTTGACAGCGTTATCAATAGCACTAGCACTGCACAAACATAATATTTAATCCATAAACACAGTTCTATTCACTCCCATAAATGTAGTTTGGCACTAGGAGTTATTAAACATTATTGTAAAGTTTTGAAGTTCGTTGGTAAATATTTATGAACCATTATTAAATACCACGACAACAAATATGTGATTTGCTGTTCCACCGTCTCCGTCACCGACCGAACGTTCAAAATTGCCACAGATAAACTTTCTCCTTGCTCATGTTATTAAATATTACTCAAGTATCCGTTAAAAACGTCTCTCCTGCCGAAAAAAGTAATACAAATTAGATTCAATTTGTAAAAATTTACACCCGAAGGAAACATATTTCACACATTACATTTTTATGGCGCATTTGAATAAAAATTAAGCATTCGGTTCGCCTTTAAATGCTTCATGCTATACCCGGCAGTTCAATAGATGCCTTAAATAATCCGTTGGTGTTTCTGTCAACTTTTTGACAATGTCATCACTGGCACTGGCTGTCAGAATCTGTCTTGCTTGATCTGATTGATCTCTGTGGATTGAGGTGCTAAATAAGCAGATGGCTCGAACAACAATTTAACGTGACTTTAAGTCATTTACATAAATACATATTATGAATATGGAATAATACTAACAAATAGACTCCAACATGAAGTTAAATCACAAAAACATCGAAAAGGATGGTTGCGGGTAAATTTCTCTTGTGCTAATGAAAATTCCGCCGTTCTTTTTGTATCTTGGTGTTTTAAATAAATAAATTGTACCTATTTAATATTACAGGAGCATTGGTCTCACCCCAGAAGAGCCAGAAGATATCTGGCATGCGTATAATCTAATTTCTGAAGGAGATATTGTGACTGCATCTACAGTACGTAAAGTACAAACCGAATCCTCTACTGGTTCATCAACCAGCAACAGAGTTAGGACCACCTTGACTATAAATGTGGAGACAATAGATTTTGATACTCAAGCATGTGTGTTACGTTTAAAAGGACGAAATGTTGTGGAGAACCAGTATGTCAAGGTAAATCCTTAACTTGCCTCCTATCCTGTTGTTTTTTGATAATAACTTCATTTAGAATTACATGATAATGAACATTAGCATGTTTGTAACTTGAAAACTTATGAAAATGATAAGAGAGTTGTATTAATGAAATTGTCCGTATGCTTGTACATATGTATTTTATTGATGTGTCTTGAAATTCATATAGGTGCATGAAGGTTTTGTCCATGTATCAATGATTTAAATTCTATATTTTACTGCAAATTATTTCAGATGGGTGCATATCACACATTAGATCTGGAACTAAACAGGAAGTTCACTTTACAAAAAACACTATGGGACTCAGTAGCCCTAGAGAGAGTAGAAATGGCATGCGACCCTGCGGCCAATGCAGATGTAGCTGCAGTTGTGATGCAGGAGGGACTTGCGCATGTCTGTCTCATTACACCATCCATGACTCTAGTTCGGGTTAAGATTGATATCACTATTCCTAGGAAACGTAAAGGCTTCACTCAGCAACATGAAAAGGTATGTTAGTTTAAATTGCATTTATGCTTTAGCAATAATTTATTTTACCCTGTTTTTAGCATATAAACCAAAGGTTTGGCTTGCATGCTTTTCATAAAAATATAATTATTTTATTTTAAAATTTTTATGTTTAACTGCACATACACATATTTTAATTTTTGTAATGACAATGAAAATCACTATGTAATGTACTTTTGTATGGAAATGGAACTAATTTACTATCAATCTGTTAAAAACAAGTTTCAAAGTATTGTCTTAATATCAGATTATAATTTTTTATCTTTAAGTTAATGTCTCATCATGTCATTCCAGGGCCTGAACAAGTTTTACGATGCAGTAATGCAAGGCATCCTGCGTCACATAGATTTCTCCATAGTGAAGTGTGTAATCATCGCCTCTCCGGGCTTTGTCAAGGATCAGTTCTTTGAGTACATGATGCAGCAAGCCATTAAAACAGACAATAAACTGCTTATTGATAATAAGGGCAAGTTCCTGCTGGTGAAAGCATCATCAGGCTTTAAGCATTCTTTGAAAGGTAAGATATTATAAACCCTGTTCAAGGAAGCTTGTTTAAAGGTTGATTAATGATGGAATCATTAAAATTAAATGATTATTAAATTACCGATTAATTGTTAATCTAGTTAATTTTTTTTAAAATCTTTATTGCACAAATTAAAAATCATACAAAAGGCGGACTCAATGCGGTGCAAGAGAAGCTAATAAACAATGAACAAAATAACAACTGATACAATACTGTACAGTCACCACATGGGAATGTTGAGCCACTTAGCAATGGATGCAATTTGGTCGTGTAATATTATGGGTTCGGTATTTTTCGTTAGTAGGCACGATCGCGACATCACCGATGTTCCCCCCCGATATGTCAGTTAAATACGAATCTTTGTTGCGTCAAAATTTCAGTGTGCCAAAACTAGTTGAAATAATAAAAATTTCTTCGTCTACGAGAATTAAGGATTAGTCATCGGCCATTATTAGACGCTAGATGTCGTTGTTCCCAGAGGAAACTGGATAACGACAGTTCTTCATAGATTTGTCTAAAACCGTTTAGTAATTTATTCGTATTTGCTTCAAATCGGAAGCCATGATTTATTTGATATTAATAGGCGAGGTATTTTTTCCGTTCACATTTATATAAATAGGCTGATCTGATCACATTTATATAAAGAGGCTGTTATCGACTCGATAACAGCCTCTTTATATAAATGTGATCAGATCAGCCTATCGAGCAATTTTAAATTATTTTTTTCATTGACAGAGACAAATGCTATTGCTGTCTTTATTAACATTCGTGCATTCGTTACAGCTCAGTTGACGTTAGTTGAAAACTTATGTGATGTAACCTTTGTAGAAATATGGTAGGGAACCTTTGACAATCTACCCATAATCCTATAATCTGTCAGTAGTCATAAAAATGTATAATAGAAACTTGACAGTTTCTGACTGAAATTCTAACTTTGAAAAAATACTTGTCAGTGACAGCCGTTAAAAGGAAAGTGAACGAAATTACCATCAAGGCTCTGAAGTTAGATTGACGTCTCCGGGTCTAAAGCGGACGTTATAACGTAACTATAGTAACGTCAGCTTCCGGAAAAATAGCGAACAATCGTTGGTTAAACATTTTTGTTATTACGTAACCATGGTAATGTCACCTGAAGAATACGCGAGCGGTCATTGGCTAACCGTAGCAAAGACCGCCGCATTGGTCAGCAGAGTTCGGCCGAAGTCGTGATAGCAGCCTTATAAGAGTTCGGAACCCGATTTGTATTATTCGACCAAGTTGTGAACAGTGGTAAGTGGCTCAACAATCCCGTGTGGTGACTGTACACTATTACATTATCGAAAATTTTAGGAAGTTTTCCAAACAAATTATGTCATTGTGTTGTTGGTACAGAAAATGAAGGCATCTAGAAGCAATACATACCCATATATGACATATATCTCATGTGTCTTTACTTTCCAGCAGACTACCTTACCTATATTACAGAATCATGAACCAAGAATCAGATGTCACAGTATGTTTCAGGCTGTAGAATGATGTGACATTTCTAGTCCCAATGCCCGATTTAAATGAAAATATTTGTATCCAATTAATTTATTATAATCCAATGGATCTTCTGTTATGGATGTATTGTCAAGCTTAATTATTTTACTAAAATTGCCATCAAGAGACGTTGAGAATCATGTAAACAAACCAATCAAAGAACCATAATCCTATCCATAATCTAACACTATTTTATTCCTTAGCAGTAGGTATTACAAGTTTACAAAGTTTATTTACACTGTTTGCAGCTTCTACTGACAATGACTTTATTAGGAAGCCTATTAAACTATTATTTTTTATTTATTTGTCACCCATTGATGAATTCCAGAGGTTCTACAAGAGCCAGCAGTAATGGCCAAAATCTCGGACACCAAAGCAGCAAGTGAGGTGAAACTCCTGGAGAGTTTCTACACCATGCTGCAGCTGGAACCGACAAAGGCGTTCTATGGGAAGAAGCATGTTGAAAAGGCGAATGAGGCACAGGCTATTGAGATCCTGATGATCTCTGACAAGTTGTTTAGGTAAGCTGCATTCATTTTAGACAGGCAGCTATTACTGATACGTCTAAATTAGAGTTCACTTAGTCAAGTCTATTTTTGAACCAGGTAACACTATTTGCGTTCACAACTTCGGAGGGTAATGAGGGTTTTTGATACTTTTTCTGCCGCTATGGGGAGGTGAGATGGCAGCACTGAGCCGACCTTATAACGAACTGTCAAAATAAATACGCGCATTTAATTTTCAACATATTTATAGGCTTATTTATTCTGAAAACCATTACTTTAGTCATATTGTTACCTAAAATAAATGAATAAAATAGTTCCAAGTCAATTCTCATGATATTAACAAAGTTATAGTAATTATTTTGAATACCAGTGACTTTGAGCGCCTGTTTTAGAGTTCAATCTTCAGTTCGACGACCATGTATTAGTCGTAATCTATTACAAAATCAATTCTCTTCCAAATAAAATAGAATTTCAATATTTTAGGCCCAGGTGCCTATGAATAGTATGAATCTGACAGTTGTCGAGACCAGGTACGTACGAAGCGCCGCCTGGTGGCAGAAAAATTATCGAAAACCCTCATTGCTCCAGGCATTAGTTAATGCTGATTAGCTCCATCTAAATGGACTAATAGCTCCATCTAAAATGACATGAAAGATATTATTAACATGATTAAAAAGACAGTTTCTTTGAAGAAAGAATCGTAAAATTATAGTATATAGCGATTTGTGCCTACCGTTACTGCCAAAGTTGGTGTGACAGACTATATATATATATATATATATTGTGTTTACAGGTGTCAAGATATTCAGAAGAGGAAAGAGTATGTAGCGTTGGTAGACTCCGTGCGGGACAACGGTGGAGACGTGAGAATATTCTCCAGTATGCACGTTTCAGGCGAACGTAAGTTTCTGACCAGGGTGCTTAGCCAAGTTGCCAATCGCTTGCGCTTCATCGTTAATCGCAGCTAACTGTCTTTGTCGCACTAATATGAAAGAGTGACAGAGAGGGAAAACTACGTTACGCTACTAAGCGCTAGCGCTTGGCAACTTGGCTAAGCTTCCTGGGTGCTTAGACAAGTTGCCAATCGCTAACGCTTAGTAGCGTATCGTAGTTTTTAATCGCTAACGTTTAGGGTGAAGTGAAGACACATTCATCAGCATGCGTACGCATTTTGTCTATAGAAAATGTCAGTTTAGTATGGGACCGCGTCCAGCTTTACGCACGCGTACGCATGCTTACACGTTTGATACTAAACGGCCAATTTTATTAGGCAAAATGCGTACGCATGCTGATAAATGTGTCTTCACCCATAATCGTCAATCGTAAACGAAAGGCAGCTAACTGTCTTTGTCGCACTAATACGAAAGAGTGACAGAGAGGGAATACTACAATACGCTACTAACCGTTTGCGATTGGCAACTTGGCTAAGCATCCAGGGAACCTTTGAACCCTACTTTTGTTGTGTCTGAAAATTGTATTGAGTATTGTATTCAAGTGTTGTTTATATTTTAAAGACAAACGGGTCTTAATCGCGTAAACTTACGTTTAATTATATCCTGACGTTTCAGGCATATTATATAAGTTTACGCAATTTAGACCCGTTTGTCTTTAAAATATGAGTGATCATCGTGAAAGTTTAAATCAAGTGTGGTTTATTTTTGTTTTAGAGCTGGATCAGTTAACAGGCGTGGCAGCTATTCTGCGGTTCCCCATGCCCGAGTTAGAGGACAGCGACGAAGGTGAAGATTCTGACTCGGATTAACCTTTTGACCGCCATAGTCAATATACCACGATCAATACCCAGCTCACCACGCCAAAGTATGATAAATAAAACAAAGGTCTGATTAGATCAAGGTCTTCATAGTGTATAAAGTAGCCCCATTCACATGCAAGTTCTGCAGGCATAGCCAAGATTAGCGTTGACAATGTCGGAAAAAATCAAATGGTTTTTTTCGGGGGTAGGTATATGAAAATTTTGTTTTTTCGGGTTTTTTTTACAGAAATAATCAATGTCACTGTCACTTTTCTTCGATGACATCGCGTTGTCCTCGTAAAAGTGAAAATTAGATCTAATTCGCATTGGTTTAGAGTTGAAAATTATAGTGGAAACTTTCATTGATTTTTTCGAAAAAATCCGGAAACGAGCTGTTTAGAAAGAATCGGGATTTAATCCGGAAAATTTCAACGCTAGGCAAGATGCTATTCTACAGTCGTATACGATAAGTCACGTGACCATAATAATATATAGTGATGGTCACGTGACTTTTCGTTCGGATCTGTTATTTATCATACATTTATTACTTATCGCTTATCGTATACGATTGCAGAATGACATCTCGGCTAGGTTTGCTGATCTGCATAGTGTAATTTTGTATTGGCGACACAGGCACGCTCTATGAAAATAGTCATGGTGGTCAAAAGGTAAGCTTTACGCAACCAAATGTGCTCAATGATGGAACTTTGGTACAGTCGCTATCATTTGTATCGTAGCGGCCAGGGTGCTCACAAATATATTAGCAAGGGTCTGTTTATCAAAAGCTTGTAACTTGTAATACAAGTGGAAGCCTCTTTTTATCGCCTTTAATTAGATAACGACTTCTGGGGCCTGTTTATCAAAGGCTTGTAACTTGTAATACAAGCGGAAGTCCTTATCCAATTAAAGACGATAAAAAGAGACTTCTACTTGTATTACAAGTTACAAGCTTTTGATAAACAGGCCCCTGACCTACTACCGCGAAAAACGAAATTCGTAAATTTCGAGGATTTTCCTCTGTCACTCAAACAAAGGCGTCATTAGAGAGAGAGACAAATCCTCGAAATTAGTTTTTCCCGGTAGGGCCGCTGGCCTTTATTGCCATGGCGTCGAGTGCATGTTCAGATATTTTTGAGCACCGATATATTTGATGGCGACTGCACACAAGTGGCTCAACCGACTAATGTTCGTGGTCTGCTGACAGCTATAGATCTATATCCGGGTACCTATTTTGTATTAGAGTTGTATGGCGATATTTTTGTAACCGTAAAAATGAAGCCTTTGGGCTTTTAGGCTTACAGTGGAAATGCACAACCATGGATATTGTAAAATTGCTGTAAGTTTTTGTTTGTTTAAAAATTTTCATGCTAAGTCAAGACACAAAGACAGTAAAGGACCATGGGCAATGTATGGGCACTGTCCCCACCCACCAACTGAAATGAAACATGTCTCATTTAATAGATCTTGGCAAACTGATGATTTTTAGTATGACGAGAATCGCCCTATGTATAGGGTTTTCTTGGAAAACCGTGTTTTGTTTGAAGGGTGAGACATGGCAGTGCAATAACTTGTGGCATAAGATCTTTACGTCACATGGTCGGTAACGCGTGATAACCATGAGTTGTTACATCCGTCTTTAGGCTGCGGTGACTGTTTACCATCATGTAGCCCCGCATGCTTCTTTATCAATCAACTAGTATAATAAAAAAAACAAAAACTCAGTGAATTGAGCAAAAAATATGTAAAAACAAAACACGGTTTTCCAAGAAAACCCCATACATATCGCTACCCCAATATTACACGGTTCTATGTTACATTTTCGAGGTAATTGAATTTGGACTAAATAATGACAATGTTAAAATTTCTAGTTGATGAAAGTGCAACATAGAACCTTGTAATATTGGGGCGGCGATATGGCGATCCTCGTCATAGTAACTATCATCAGGTTGCTAAGATCTATAAAATGAGACATGTTTCATTTCTGTTGGTGGGTGGGGACATTTCTGCCTATGGTCCTTTATAAATAGGTTAGGTTAGATTTTTTCCAAATTTTTTGAGTGTAAAGGCCCATTTACGCGGTGCATTTTAGCACGAGTTGTTTTAAATTAAAAGACACATTTTTTCTACTATTGTGGAGTAGGAATAATGCGTACAAGTGTTGACTTGGGTAGCTACGAGTAAGAAAGTAGGAACATAATGTGTTAAGTTTGTAGATTACATTTTGTTATTAACTTGATGTGACAAAAATGTAATTTGAAGTTGTTGTTATTTATTTGTGTCGGAAATGTCGGAATATTTTTCTGTTATTATCTGTTGTGTGTCGAACAGATCACTATAAATTGTTATGACAATGAATATCAAATTAAATGTAGATAAACATACGATTTTCCCAACAATTTTACTCATCATATTGCGGCTTAGAAAGTTTTTGCATCGACTTCTTTTTGGTCTAAGAATATGGCCTGAAATACACCTATTTTTATGTTGTAATACAAAAATGGCTCAATACAGGCGTGTCAGCAGCCCTTAATGACATTTATAAAAGCCATTCATGTGCGTATCTATACCGTACGCCAGTAGAAAACGAGAGGTTTGTTTATACTTTTTTCGTTTTCTACTGGTGGACGGTATACTCCAGTTAAAATAATGTGTCGAGTACTGCAATCAACTCTCGAGTGTAGTCTAATTGTTGATAATATTGAATAATAATATTATTTTTAAATTCAACATTTAGTTTTTATTGCTATCCCGTTCTTCCTAAATAAATAACTAATCATGAATGTAGATGATCAATAAATGAACATACAAAACAGACTTTCAAGCCATCCTTGGCTCAGGCTCAGGACTGTTTATTTTATTATTTATTGAGCAGGCAGGCCATTGAAACAACTGATATAGTGATTTTCAAAGTGTTACTGGTTAGTTGGAACAAGTATGTAATGTGTTTTTTTGTCATCATCGTCATCATAAACTTAAGAGCTAGGCTCTCGTCGGTAGAGCAATTTCCACGCTTCTCTTTCCTGGGCTTTCTCCTTGACTGCTTGATACGACACCACGTGCACCTTTTCTTTTATTTGGTCCATATAGGCCCTCCTTGGTCTTCCTCGTAATTGTCTTTTTTTTATATTGGGACAACAAAGTGGCTCCACTCCACCTGATCGTAAGTGTAGGGGCCTTATCACACTTGTGATTTGAAAGCGAAGCGTACGCGCGGCGTGTTCGTCGCGTGCTCGCAACCAATTCGCCGCGATGGCGTGGCGATTAGGTACGCCGCGACCGTGTGACGAATACGCCACCCCGAAACTGCGCAGCGAGTTTACCGCGTCAAGAGTTGGAATCCATTATGTAATAATAAATCTTATAAGTGACTGTCCAGTGTCCAAGACTCACTCTAAGCAATTTAATGACGGTTGCGCAGCGTATTCGTTACGTGATCGCGGCAAAATCGCGACGCACTCGCGGCGAATCGGTTACGGGCACGCGACGAACACGCCGCGCGTACGCTTCGCTTTCAAATCGCTTGTAAATCGCAAGTGTGATAAGGCCCTAAAGTGGAGCCCAAATCACGGCGACAACCAGGCGCGGATCCAGGACTTCGTTGAGGGGGGGGCACTGCCCTATGATATGATAGTATTTTATACTTCAAACACCACCTAGCCATACATAAGTCCAGTGTGAGGGAGGGCAAGTGCCCCCATTGCCCCCCCCCCTGGATCCGCGCCTGGCGACAACGAACAGGAGACCAGCAGTAACCTGTCAGTTGCCACCGCCTTGCTGGCCCGCTAGATACTTCTTCACGCTTCGTTTAAAGCCGCGTTTTCACTTAGTGTTCTGAGCGAGCATTCGCTTGTTCGTGGGCTGTCGAACGAACATTTTGAAATCCTGTTTTCATCTGCCCAAGAACGAATGAATGCTCGCTCAGAACACTAAGTGAAAACGCGGCTTCAAGGTCGTCTTTGTTAGTTACATGAATTGTTTTCTTTATCAGACTCTGGCAGTTCAAAGGCTAGCAAATAGAATATTTACTATTGTTTGTAATTGAAACACCAGTAACCAATCAATACTTTATTTCTCATCTAGTTATTGAGCCATGGCCTCCTCCACAGCTTTTATCTTCTGTTTCCTCTTCTCACTCTTCTTATCTTCTTTAACCTTCTCATCATGCAGGCGTCTCTTCTTTCTAAGAAGCCAGATTTCCTTCTTGCGCGCCTCCTGGCCAGCCTTCATGCTTTTGTAGAGGTTTCTGTGCTTTTTCCGGACAAGTTTCTCGCGAAGTCTGAAGGCTTGCTTATCCTCTATTTCCTTCTGGTAGGGATGTTCCTTGTGCGTCACGCCTGCTGTTACTGCCATCGCCTTTTTCTGGAATAAAAACAGAAATTCATCATAATGGACATACTACTGCGATCACCAATCTCCCTACCCATTATGGCATTTACTTCCTAATGTTCATATGCATAGGTATTAGGAGAATCTAGTGGACTCATATACGCTGATGATGTGTGTGTAAAACTGGCTGACATGGAATAATTCAGTGCTGTAAGAAAAATGTAATAATTGTTTCATGAAGATAACTATCAGTCTATGAAAAATTTGAATCAGGGATATATGCTGCAATGATGATAGATTAATTATCAATGCTATTATTTATCTTTTTACTTTAACCTCGTAAGGCCCAACGTCCTATTTTTAGGACAATAAAATTTACTCATAACGACCCATGATGTCAAAAAAAAATATATAATTTTATTTAGTAAGTCCAAAAATTTAAAATGTAAGGTCCTTTTTTTAACACACTAGGTTATTATTTCACTTGTCTTAGAAATAAAATGGGTCTACGAGGTTAAATGTAATACTAAAGAATTTTTGATTTACCAACCTTTTCCTTGGCTAATTTCTTCTTCTCCACATCCTGGTCATCACCATCCAATTCCTCCTCAGAAGACGATTCTTCAGCCACCTCCTCCTGGTACTGCCGGGTCAAGGACTCTTCAGCACCCTCCTCATCCGAGTTGTTCTCCACATCATCCTTATCTTCATCACTGGCTTCTTCAATGTCTTCATCTGAAGCTTCATCATTGTCTATAAAAAGGGAAATATTATTAAAGCATTTTGTGAGTCAATCTGTGAGAAAAGATTACCAAGAAGAAGATATTCCAAGAGGAATATGGTAATGCAAATACAGTGTGTGGCCTTTAACACGGGAGAAAAATGAAATGAGTGACTCCTTAGACTATCGGCAATAATCCTGTAAAGGTCCCGGTGTTTCAAAGTGGTAAGTTCGGAGATATAGTCATTCAAAGCTTCCATAGCTTTAGTACTTGATCTTGGCATCACGATGACGTAGCTTGTCAGTCGCAAGACATCTTGATAGTATACCAGGTACGAAGTCATAACAATAATTTTGTTTTTATTTTTACACTAATTTGTTACGGTTTTATAAAAAAAAATTACATTTTTCAATGATTTAAAAATGACAAGTTATTGATAACTTTTAATTCAAGTAAATGAACCCATAATAATGAAAAATACATGAACAAAAAATTACAATTTTTTTTATTACAATATGTGGAAATGATTGTTGATCAGCTTATTAATGCACCGTTTAAATTTTCACCCCGGTCGTAGGCCACACACTGTATATTATGGGCTTTAGTAATATTAGAAAACTGATAACAAAGTGTCTGACTTTATCTGTGTATAGATAATAGTAACATACCTATATTTTTGCTATATAAGGTTCTAATTTATTAGATGCAGATATTTTTACAGCTGATAGTACTCGGTCTCTGGAGTATATTAAACCGTGAAACATTATAGCTTTCACGATGTTTTTTTGGAGAAAACGGAAAAACAAATTTGCTGCTTAAAAACACCCTGTTTATGTGATTATTAAATGAAAACTCATTGAACAGATTCTAGTACCTCTTTTATGTACCACTTAACTGGAACTGGCCACTTCACGTCGATAAATTAAATACGTTGGATTGTGTCGTTTGATGACATGACAGACAGTGTTATTGTGACATGTGATAATGCACACGATGATTTTTTTTTAGACGAAATTATAATTATTTTTTTTTTAGGAAAATGAAATCAAAAAAGTTACATGAAAAGATTTCTTAATTTATATTTAAAGTTAATTATTTTAATGTAAAGTATCATGTGTTAAAATATCTGCAACTAATAAATTAGAACCTTATATAAATAATGAAATATTTTAATACTTCAAACTTACTCTGTGGTTTAAAGTCAGGATCATTGAGTGCTCTCTGCTCAGGTGGAATGTACACTTGATCCTTGGTCTTGTCAACAAATGGAGACAAGTGGGGTGGCAGCACTGCTCCCATCAAATATTTGTTTATAGGCAGCAGAGTCCTTGCATTGACACTGTCAAAAACCCACTGAGGCTGTACATAGTAGCGAGACAGGAACTGCTTGTCCATGCTCGGCCTGTCAACAATCTGATAGTTGATAGACTCATCTGCCTCATCAAATGTAGCCCCAACAAACATATTGCGGTCCCATGATACCTCACCACCAAAACAGCGAATCAGGAACACTAAAGGTTCCCTTGGAACTTCTCTGTTAATGAAAAACTTTAAGCCTTTGAACATAGTTTTTAGTTTCTTTACTTTTTCAGCTTCAAGCTTTGCATCTTCAAGTTTCTGAGGGTCTTCATCTTCTGTATTAAATATGTCAATTTCTGGCAGTTCTTCAGATTCATTGGAACCAGCTACTCTGGCTAGGGACATATTCATGGCAGCAATTCTCTCTGCTACATAAGCCCTTTCATCAATAAGATCTTTCTCAGAACTGGATGATAAAGCTGCTGTCAGTTTTGGTGGATAGACCAAATTTAGAGAGTGATATAGTTTGAAGTTCACAAAGCCAAGCATCATTGTGTAGAACTCTACAAAAGTAGACATGATTTTGAAGTCAACTTCATCTTTGTTTTGAGGCTGAAATATCACAGAAAAATTATGTTAATAGGTAGAATTTTAAATTATGTGTATTTTTTTTATTTAAGATAAATAAAATGTAATATTAAAATAGCTCTCAGATTTAAAATTATCCTTTAGTCATATTTTTCAGCAGTTCAAAATTTAAGAAGGAAAATGCAACTTAGTTATAGTCTGGAAATAAAATTTTATTGAAATAGAAAGCTCTTTTAACATCTTAGCAGCCAGTGGGTACTGTTGTTACCTGGAATGAGAAATGATGTGGCACAATCCATGTTATAGTCTGCCCTTCAATTTCAGCCTGATAGTAATATCCTTTGACTGATACAAACACTTTCCGTAAGGCCTTCGCAGCAATCACTGCATGCATGAACTCCACTGTCAGTCGTCTACACAGCATGGACTGATCTCTAGGCACTTTTTTCAGCGACGGAAATGTGCTAAACAGGAAGCACAGTGTTAGGCAGTCATCCAAGTCTCGGAGAGCATCTACAAAGGTAGGATATCTCTCTTTCACTATGTGGTCAATATTTATTTCTGGGTAGTCTCGTAAGAATTTCCTCATCTGGCCATATTGACGCATAGCTCTTGCTTTGCGTATTTTTTGTTGATACACCTTGAACACAATAAGATTAGTATAGTTGCAAGTATTGAACAATATACTTTACTTACTGAAGATGAATTACTTACTTTCAAATCTCTCAGTTTCCATATTATAGGCTCATGTAACAAGAACTTGATGTCCTTTGTGTGATAGAGGGTCTTGATGCCACCTGCACCTTTTTGAGCCCTCTTGCGGTTACGTGGTTCCCTAGGATATATTCCTTTCAATATGCATATTCGTCGAAAATCTTTAAGAGATAGTTGTAGCTTCTTTAAAGCAGCTTTTCTGGTAGTGAATTGAGCTCCTTCTCCAGATGAATACTGTAAAAATAAAGTTTTAACATGATGTATACAAAAACACGTGTGAGGTTATACTTTGTTGGTTATTTGTAACAAACCTTCTTCTTCTTCTTTGAAACCATTTTTGAAGTAAAATATGTAGTTTAGTGTTGTTTAAACGATATGTCTGTGCACTTTTATCCTGTTACAAAATTATACTTTTATTTATTTCTGCAACATGCGCACCACTCAAAACGTCATTATGACAAAAGGATTAGTTAGTGTTGCTAGTCGAATTATGCGGAGAACTAAAGCCAATATTAAGCGGCAGGCGGCAAGGCTTCCGCCAATGTTAGTCACCTTGATGGTTGTCAGCCGTGTATGACGGTAGACTCAGTAGTCTTGGCAATAAGATAAGTCTCCGTTGCTTTGCTATAAAGCGTGGTAAAGCCTCAAGCGTGATGTTTTCTACCAACCGACCCCATATAAACCGTATATATAATCATCATCATCATCGGCCTATGATAGTCCACTGCTGGACTTAGGCCTCTCCTATTAACTATCTATGCGTATAAACGCATTAGGATGTAACCGAGGTAAATGCCCATAATCGTCACGCTGGGCAAGCGGATTGGGGATTGCAGTAATGTGTCCACTATGATGACGCCCATCATTAATCTTTTATCAAATAGTGGTCAGTGACACTTCAATCCCTTAGTCGACTCTTACGACACCCGTAGGAGGATTTGGGGTGGTCACAAATGTATTCTTACTGCCGTCATCAGACGGCTGCGGGGGCGCTGCAAAATATATATATTTTTTAATTTCGGCAACATTGTCATTATTTTTTTTGCATTTCTTTGTATGTTTGAGAAAAGCACTATACATGCCTCGGCGTGAAAACGGATTCCCGACCTCGTTACCTATCCGGTATAATACATACAGGGTGTAAGTCTAATACGGGCGAAGCTCTTAACGGGTGTTAGTTTACGACATAATAAGTACAATCAAATAACTTTTACTTAAAATTAGAGCAACAAATTTTTCCATACAAAATAATTCGGCGCGCAATGTAGAGCAACATACGCGAGTTAAATACTCGTTGACAGCTAATTTCAAAAGCAGATGACATAATTGCCATGTCAACAATAACAAATGTTCGTACCTACATTGCTGCTCCGATAATCTTAAAAAAATTCTGTGGGGTCATAATTAAGAGTAACTTTAAAAAAACCTTGTAATCTAGGATTACACTAATGAATCCCATGCCTGGTTTAATTGATCACCCGTATTAGATTTACACACTGTATATACCAACTTGGCCAGAAACTACTGTCCCGGCCTCTGATGTAATGAATGTACAATTTTTTTTTCGAACAACTTGTATCACCTACTTTTCCTAATCAAAATGTACAATACTTACTGAAAAAAGGCCCTTAGATGGATCACTGGTTTTGTTAGTCTTGGGTAAAA
The DNA here is from genome assembly GCA_025490895.1 of Thaumatotibia leucotreta. Classification (NCBI taxonomy): domain Eukaryota; kingdom Metazoa; phylum Arthropoda; class Insecta; order Lepidoptera; family Tortricidae; genus Thaumatotibia; species Thaumatotibia leucotreta. The sequence goes on from JALPQI010002503.1 coordinate 85,603, forward strand.
TTTATCTAATTAAAAACGTAGAAATAAAACCAATCAAATATTTTCGGCTTTTATTTGAAATTATTACAATAGGAATAAATTATTACAGTTACAACAATAAATTATTAAACTATTAATACTATTGATATGATTTCATTCAGGTTTCGAGATTTCTTCTTCAGAGTCCACAATAGTTGCCGCAGTTGTGGTTTTAATTGATGCGGTGGCGGCTTGACTTTTGGCCCAAGCAGTTGGATCCATCATTACGTACTGCATAGGGTAATATGAAGCAGGCCAGTACGATGGATAAGGAGTGATCGCGTTGTTGTTTGATGTATGGTCACATTGCTCACTTCCTACCCCGGCATCTTTGAGAACCTTCAAAGCGCTCGAGTAGGCGGCATGTACCATGTGGGGGTATAAGTAATTGTATGGATACTGAGGCACAGCGGACCCGGCGGGTATCGGGGTCGCCTCCGTTTTGCTAGTAGACACGGGCACTGCTTCGGTCTTGGGAGATTGAGCAGCAGCATAATTGTATAAAGAGTATCCAGACTCTGAAGGCAAGCCAAAGGCGTATTTTAAAGCAGGGCCCGTGATTGCGGCACGCTTTTGAGTGCTAGCAGACAATTGTTCAAGTGGTAAGGCGTTACCTGACAGTGCTGAAAATAAAGGAAGGGCAGTCGGCTGAGGATGTGAATCACCTGCCAAGAAATTAACTGGTTGGTCGGTCAACCACTGAGAGCTGACTCCGTTGTCTTCCGTGGCCGCCACGTAAAGATCACCCGTGGTGCCATCGCCAGATGGCTTGATGTAGAGCCCCTGCACTGCCTGAAAGTCACCTCCTGGCCATGCTAGATGTCCTTTAGCACAGGCAAAAGCTAGGGCGAGCACCAAGGCACTCTTAAATGCCTTACACATTTTTAAGATAATAACTTAATTTGTTAGCTATAATTATTCGGAAACCTTTAACTTGAATGATGAATTTCATAGGAAACATAGCGTTTTAAAGGAAGTGCAACCGATAATTTTCATCTTTACATCATAAATATCAAGATGGAGATAGATACGTTCTCAGATTATATGGACAAGTTTCAATAATTTGATTTGTTGACGGCACGTATTTTTGTTAGATGACTCAGTGATAAATTCTTGTCTTGGAAGATTGTGACAGATTTATCAATTATTTTCAGAATATTGCAGCTTCTTATTCATTTATCTAAAAAGATAATATTACTTATTATGATAGGTATGATAGGTAGCTAGATACCTACAGTCGTTATCTTAATACTGGGTAGATACGTAAGTACCTACACAGTTACACACCTACTTATTTATACTAGAAATTAACAACTTGGTACAAATTTTTAATTCATTAATTAATCACGCCGACAAAGTGGTAGAAGAAAATGTAGAAAATCATTTTTTTCCGGGTACGTCCCCTAGAAGTAAAGTGGGGATGATTTTTTATTTTGCTGTAATCCTAAACTATAGGGCATCGTCAAATAGGTATTTCAAATAGAATAAGGGTCCGAAAAATAAAGTTTTTTCCTAAAGTCAAGAATTTTGGAGATAACCACTATAAAATAAAAAATGTGTCTCTAACTAAAGTTCGGGGGTTCCAAAAAATATGAAAAAAATCATGAATAGTTAGGCTTATAAAATACCTACTTTAAGATAAAACTACTTCAAACATAATCGGCCCAGCCGTTTTTGAGTAACGTCAGTGTGGGTAAGTCCGGCATATTTTATTTGTAAGGAAAGTCCGTCATATGCGTCTTATATTGTTGAGTTGGGGTGGAATATTGGGGTGGAAATCAGTTGGTAGACGGACTTTCCTGATAAACGGTCTTACCCGCATTGACCTTAACTAAGTATCCTAACGCCGAGAATGGCCCGACATGCTCTTGGCCAGTTTTTTATTTGTTTATTGCGTTCGTATTTTGGTCTGATAATCTGAGCGAGCAAAGAAACCACATGCCGTAAGACACCTCGCTCGAGTCATTAATAGGCATACCCCGTTATCAATGTTGCAGATTCATTGAAACTGAGTCATAGGGTTGTCACAAAAGGTTCCATTTTTTGAGGTGATATTTTCATTAGCATTTTTCTTAATTGTGATGTTTGGCTCTTGCATGGGCAGCTGATTTCCCTATTTGTCCATTCATTCTCACATTATATTGTATATTTTCTAAACACTTTAACGATTTCATCCCAACAATCGTCATAATTGCATATGTCAACATGTTTTAATAAGAATCGAAGAAATCGATCTTACTTTAAAATTTATGGTGCATTGGAACAAATGTATCTTATTTTTTTCTGTAATAGAAAAACCCGAAAATTTTATTTAAAAGAAACAATTATCAAAAATGTTTAACTAAGTACTTATTCGAAAAATTAATACTGTAAGTATGTAGGTACATTTTTTGAACTTATTTATACACTGTTATGTACAAGTTACAAAATTCACGATTCATTTCCGCGTCGCATTCGGGTTACTTCTAATTTCGCCATCAGCTCCAGCTTAAGCCGGGAAAATTCTGCGTGATCAATGAGGAAATTCATGATTTTAACTATATATTAAGATAACGAATTACATTATGTCATAAATCAATGTTGACAAATAAATGACGCTATCACATATTATAGACTAAAAAAGGAATATAACCTTTTTTTTTATTACGGGGTGAAATGAGGTTTTATTTTGTTAACAACTTCAAATACCATGTCATATTATATACGTAGGTATACTAAAATTAACATGTAAAGTGCCAACCCTAGCGTTTTCAATGAATCTGCAACACTGATAACGGGGTATGTTAATAGGTGTCATTTGTATGGAAACACATCCTCACACATCTCTGGTGGAAACGCAGCCTAAGCCCCCGCCTTAGTAGCGAAGTTATTTTAAAAGTTGTGGAATCTAGAGAATTCTGAGGGTTACTATTTACTATTTCATGGCATGATAATTGGACGTCGCTGCCAAAGACACGAATACTAAATCATACATATACTTACAAATAATGTCTAATGCTTAAAAACGAACTATAAAAGTAATATTTAAAACAGATAACCGAAATCTTATGGGTAAAAGTGAATCACGAAATAGCTACTTACCTGTATGCAATACCTACATCTCCTTAGTCCTTACACTGCAAATTTATTCAAGTAGGTTACCATAATACTTATTGCTTGTATGTATGTAAGTACTATGTCCACCTACTTGTTTATTGCACTTTTGCAAATTACTAGTTAAATGATGCACAATGATGCACGTACGATCTAAGATCATACATTGCATTAAAAGTTTTTTAAATATGAATTCATAGTCAAATAACAAATGAAAGAACAATTTGCTGTCAGTGTTACATTACCTATATCTGTTTTTCTATTTTTTATCAAGGTCGCGTTTTATAAAGTTACATTTTACAATTTCGCTGTTTGCCTATCTAACGCACGCACGTATTGGGTAGTAAGAGAGACAAACATCAAAATTGTAAATTGTAACTTTATAAAACGCGACCCAGGAGTAGCGAGAAATTGTAACACGTAAAGTAATAAAAATAAAAAGCGATTGCTATTTAGTTATGTACGGCTTTACTAACCAAAGAGATAATTCCTTAGCGATGATACCCTTAACGCCATCGCTGCGGCAATTAGCTTTATGTAAACTCGTAATTAACCAAACATTGTAAGAAGTCGGTCTTTCGACTTCTGCATTGAACATATTAATTGTTTTACCTATAAGCACAACAATTAAGGGTAGGTACCTAATATAAGATTGCGTTAAAAATGCCAACGCCGCTAAGTACGACCTAAGCGCGAAGTGGGTACTCATATCAGACCTAAAAAGAACAAAAAACACCATGTACAGAAAGAACTCTCGTCTTATCAATGTAAGTTGCCAGTTACAGCTCGACAGTTTCCCAATACTCAAACTTAGCTATGCGCGTTCGCTCCGTATATTTCTTATCTTTCATACTCCCATACACTTTTGCTTATCTGACGTCAGTGTGCATTAAGAAACATGAAGAATTTTCCATGTGTGCGTGGAAATGCGCTCCGACTTGTATCAACATTAAGATGCTGGCGAAGAAGGCTACTTGTCCAATGGCCTGGGCATGCCGTGTTGGGTGTCGCTGTGCACCTGGGTTCATAAAGGACGAGTGGTCGAAGGAGTGTGTTATGGTTATGGATTGTCCAGGTAAATTATAGAGTTGAGCAGCTACTTACAGGCGCTATTGTATAAGGAAAAATGTGAAAAAAACGTGGGAAGCTAATGCGCCTCTGGGCACCTCAGCGAAGATCGATCAATCTCGTTTGTTATAGTTGTGGATTGTCCAGGTAAATTATAGGGTTAAGAAACAGACAGCTTGCTTGCTGGCATGGCATGCTGTGTGTGATTTGTGTGAAGGTGGATTTACACCAAATGAGCGAATGCTCATCATATCCCCCACTATAGGAGTACGAAATCAACGAATTACGTTTTGTGTAGCGAACAAACTTCGTAGAGTGGGGATAGTATGAGTATTCACTCGTTTGGTGTAAATCCACCTTGAGGAGGCGATGCGTCTCTGGGTACTTCAGCGATGATTTATTGTTGGCTATGAAACGGAAGTGGTCGTTTTGGTTATGGATTGTCCAGGTAAAATGTACTTACGGTTAGGCTAACACAATGTATTATCAAACCGCGATTAGAATGGGATTCAAAAGTACCTACTGTTGACATAACATGTATAAGTCAATCTAGGATATACATATTCATAGTTATATTCATACAGGGTGTTTGGTTAGCGGTGTCGGAGCTTTTAAGGGCTTAAACTACAATCAATTTTATCGATAAATTACCATACAATTTTTTTTTGTGCCAACGATAATTAAATGGCGGCCATATTAAAATTTCAAACAGACGAATACGGGCGCACGTGATATTTCTGGAATTATACGTTTGTTATCGGTCCTATCCCTGCAAAAAAAATCTCGTTAGAGTGCTCATTAGATAAGCAAACTAATTAAGCTAATCATTTGACTCAACTATTTAAACAACAAGGCTAAAAACCTTTTTCACCTTAATTTTTCAATTAATATCATTTTGCATGCAAACTAGGTCGTTAAGATATGTTTTTTGGTGTTGTTATTTATTAGTACAGTATGTTAGCTAAAAAATAACACCATAATTACATTTATACCTTAAGTACTTTAGGAATTACAAGTGCTCAAACATACACCATTTACACCAAAACAGCTGCATTTAGCGTTCCCGATGCAAAGTCCATAAACAAATGAATGTTTGTTTTGTACTTGTACTGACTAGTGAAGTGGCCGCCTTCCATCCATCCAGTGCATGTTTGAGCACTTCTAATTCCTAAAGTACTTAAAGTATAACTGTAATTATGGTGTTGTGTTTTAGCTAACATCCTGTACTAACAAATAACAACACCAAAAACCTATCTTAACGACCTAGTTTTCATGCAAAATTAAATTAATTGAAAAATTAAGGTGAATTTTTTACTGTTATTAATGAATTTTTTTTGCCTTGTTGTTCAAATAGTTGAGTCTAATGATTAGCTTAATTAGTTTGCTTATCTAATGAGCTCTCTAACGAGATTTTTTTTGCAAGGATAGGACCGATAACAAACGTATAATTCCAGAAATATCACGTGCGCCAGTATTCGTCTGTTTGAAATTTTAAAATGGCCGCCATTTAATTATCGTTGGCACAAAAATAAAATTGTTTGGTAATTTTACGATGAAATTGATTGTAGTTTAAGCCCTTAAGAGCTCCGACACCGCTAACGAAACACCCTGTATATTCGTAGTTTAAGTGCAGAGACTTACAGACAATAGATTAATTAATCACCACTACATCTATAAACACTGTTTTCTTGGTAAATGTTGTGTCAACAGTACTTTCGAATCCCTTTTAGGCCGCCGCTACCGCGAACACAGAAGTTCGTAAATTTCAGGAATTTGTATACTGAAAACATTCCATGAAAATATTTTCAATTTTAGAAACATCGGTACATTGCTAGGTTAGATAGCTTGCCATACCCATACCTTGTTCCAAATTATAGAAACATTACCTGTAGCCGTTCCATGGGTTCTCAAGTATCGGTTACGTTAGGTTTTACACGATACGTAAAGAATTCCATTCCGCTGATGCGCTCGCACTTGGGTATTTATTGGAGCGAGCGCGAAGGCCTGCTTTACGTATCGAGTAAAGCATAATAACGTAACCGATACTTTCCAACGGTTACTGTAGCAAAAATAATGTGACACGCTCTTATACCAGACAAAATAATATCGTATTAGTTATTTTTATAGCCTTCATGGCTCAAGATAGGTACTATACTGTTACCGGTGACTGTACCTCAGGGACGAGTAACCCAAGGGTTGCTATGTAATATATACTTGTTATAGATTTTCGAGGTACTTATTTGAAACGTTACTCAGCATTTTAAGGTTAGGGAAAATAGATATCGGATACGCCAACTCGGGAGGAGTTGAACCCTTGCAGTGCTTAGCATTCTGATAGGTTATTTATATGCTTGCCACCGTCGAGGTTTAAAAACTAGCTTTTTATTAATTTTATTAACTATAAAAAAAAAATAACATGTAAAACGTTTGGTCGTAATCCTAAGTGCAGTAAAGCTGAAATTTACGCGAGCATACTTATGTAGGTATAGGTAAATCCGAAAATGCTTAATTAAATTCGCTCCTTCACCCATTACACTATTCTTTTTAAATCTCTATTCTCTGCCCATTTTATCGACAGCTATATTATATTATTACATTAAATTTTAAATTTAGAAGAGTTTGGTCGGAAAGAGAAGGCACATGAGATATATGGGCGTGCCTTGCTGCCAGATGCCTTCATTATCCGCCCAATTCTCGATAAAGCATATATGGTGTATACGATAAGGTAGTTAAATTATATAAGTAGGCATCTACAGTCAAATACAAAAATATTATCTTTCTGTGTACAAAGAAATACGGGAATATTTCAAAGAAAGTCAGTAAAATTGCTAATGTGCATAATGTGCAACGAGCACATAAACTTGTTATGAAATAACTCACGTTTTGAGCATTGCCAGCGTTTTGTATCGGCACGATCAGTTGGCATTGAGGTTAGATTTTATAATTTAGTGAATTATTTGGGTCAATTTCTTTTGATGATATTTTAGGATTTTTGAAACGGCCGCTGATTTACCTACGTCGTTTTCCATAATATTTTTGAACTAAGAAGGTTTAAAGTTTTCTCCTTACACGGAAACAAATATCCTGTCCAACAAATTGCACAACTCGATCTACATAGTCCCATGGCAGACTCAATTAAGGCTTGCGATTTGGGTACCAAGCGATGATATACCTACGGCTTCGGAGGCTGACATTAAAAATTGTAACAGTACACAGAAAACCCCCGGGTAGTATGCGTATGATGGTACCTCGTCTAAATCGTTTGTCGTCATTGCCGTCACGTTCTAACAAGTATGCAAGTGCAAAAGTGAAGTGTAACACGATAAACAGATAAAATCGGGACCATAATAAGCCACAACTTGGTCCGTGTAACAGTAACAAAAAATATCCCGTTCATTAAAATAATTTCGATGTCTTATTGTTTCACTTGTTTGATTTTGATTAAATTTAATAGACGATGATAACTGAACAGTTATCATGGACTCCAATAGCGACTATTCTATGTTAACGAAATACAAGAACAAAATTTTCGATTCACTAACACATACTGCAATATCTTGAAAATAAAGAAAGGTAGCATGTTGAAATAAATTTGCACCTTATCTTATAGGCAATTTAATGCTACTAAAATAAAATGCATAACATTTATTAATGATCATTTATTTTATTTCGTTTAAAACGAAAATAAATTTAGAAAAACGTTTTTTCATTCTCAATATTTTTTTCATGCCAATATCGCCAATCAATAAGATTTTATACGTTTAATGAAGAATTATTAAATTGCCCACAAGGTTCAATTTACTCCTTTTAGCTAGGTGAGTACGTTTACAAAATATTACGATTTATGTTGGTGACCCATAACTTGTGCTCTCGAGTGTAGGTGACAGAGCTGCAAAGTCTGTTTACTCGTGATACAATCAATCACTCAAAAATCAACTCTTATCTCAAGTTCCTTTCCGAATAGACCCCACTAAAAGTAAATAAATTGAAACAAATCCAGTGCCTATCCTGTGTAAATAGCGTAGTTTAATCTTAGTAGTAGCCGACAACCGACAAAGCAAAGTTACGTCGATTTTCGTAAAAAGTGGAAATTGTACGAATGTACTTTTGGTGCGGGGTAGCTCCATACAGCACATTTTTTTATCGTAATAAGCTATGTATCTACATAAACTTTATCTTCAAATATTTACTTGTATATGAAATACAATGCCCGTTATAATAATATTTTGTTCATATATAAAACACTTAAGCCTCCTCACATTTGTATGACTGTATGAATGTACCCCACACAATATATACCTAACCATGGAATTAAAAACGGACATAGTGAAACTATAGGGGTTCCTAGTTTACTACAGAAAAAAATTGTGATGTTGAGAATAATAGGTAGGTAGGTACCTTTAGGCAATAATAAGTAATAAAAATAAGGATAAAACTAGACTAAAGTAAAATATAATTAGGTAATAAAATAAAACACGTGTTGATGTGAATCTGAGGGTATACTTTAGATAGGTACATACTTAAAGTTACAGATTACACAATTGAGTAGGTACCTTGACAAAGTTAACAAAGACGTTCATATTGTTAGTCATTGCGACAAGGTGCCAATTGGTATACGAGTATAACTGATTTCCTTGACTGTAGGCCTGTAGACTCTACAGATCTACCTACAGGGTGCAATCTAAACTAAAAGGGAATTAAATTAAATGAAAATTAGTAAGTATGGGTTAACCTAAAATGCTTGTATTTATATAGATGACATTTAGTAATTTCAATCAAATTAACAACTAAAAAAGAAAATTGAAACGGTAGGTAGGTATTATATCCCAAACAATTCTAAAATAATTATAGTGGTTTTGCGATCTGCATTAATTGTATCCCCCAACCGCCATAAATACAAACTGATCGGTCGGATGGACGATAATACTTTTTTAGTACAGATGGTGCCTTTTTTAGGCTCTAGTGCGAGAAGTGGGTCATTTTACGTCAGTCGTCCAAAACTTCGGAGGGCCATCTGTACTAAAAAACGTCGTACGAGACACGTGCAAAAACGAAATTCGTAACTCGTGTCGATTTAAAACATCGCCACTCGTTTCGAATTTCATGTTTTTCGCACTTGTGTCGTAATGTACTATTACATACGTAGTGTCCTATATGAAGTGTTCAAAGTGAAACCCTAATATAGGGTTATTAAATATTTAGGTACCGGTATATTCGTATTGATTTGGACGTGAGATTTTAAATATATGAAGTTTACGCACTTCTTATTTAAAGATTGAGGTCGGACATAGTACGTAGCTAATATTATGATATCATTGCAATAATTCGTATTAGTTACTACTTGTTCAATACGACCCAAAATCGAGTATGCAAAAAATAGCATGTCAGCTCATAATGCAAGCTAAGGTATTTGGATTCGATTGCAAAATGTATAAATGTTAGCGAGAAGTGAAATGTGATCACAGTAGTTGAACATATCGAAAATGCAGGTCGTTGTAGCTTGCGTCCTGTCCTTAGTGGTGTCCGGGTTGGCTAAGCCGTTTTACGGCCAGTTCGTGCGCGTTCCCCGGTCACACCTCGGCTATGGTGGCTACATCTCACCATGCGCTGCCGGCGGCTACCATCAAGCCATCCCTGCATACCACGCACCTTCATACGGCGGCGGCTACGGCCATGCTATAGGCGGCTACGGGCACGGCCATATCGGCGGCGGCTACGGCGGAGGCTACGGCGCACCCCACTACAGAGCTGACGACATGGAAGAAAACAACAATGAAGAAGGCGAAATGATGAGCTTCTCGGAGATGGAGCCGTCAGAAAATACGCCTGAAGCGAGATATGTGTCGTTGGGTGGGGGTGGTGGTTACGCCGCGCCGCATGCGATATCTTCTTATGGCGCAGCGTCGCCTGGTGCGGTAGGAGTGTTCCCTGGCGCTCACGTCAGCGGCTGCAACGTGCCACTACTCTTGAGCTGTTCTCCGTCCATCGTTCCCGGTCGGATCGTGTCCCACGGTTCGTCCTACGGCTCGCATGCCGGCTATGGGTCCTCTGCCATATCCGGCGCCGCCATTTCTGGAGCTGGTGCCTACCGCAGTGAGAGCGAAGCTCCTCATGACCTGAGCCCCTCGGAGCAGCCATCCTCCGAAGCGCACACCACCACGGTACATGAAGCTGCCAGCGTCGCTCCATCCAGGACTCAGTGAAATTAGCTCTAATTTAAAATAGTATCTGTATTAGATTGTTTGTTATTTTTTTAGGTGCTTAATAAATTATGATATTTTTTACTTTTTTACTTTTATTTGAATAATTATTTATCATTTACGACCTGAGGTATTATTATCCCTAAAAAGATAAGATCTGAATACTTCATTTTGGTTTTGTCGCAATTGAGTAGGTACCTTACCTACGTAAAAACTTACAAACTACGGCAATTGGTCATTTTGAGAAAAACTGTGAACCATAATTTTAAAAAATATCATAAAGTCTTCATTCAGCTAAATATCTTATCTGGGCATTTCTCCGAGCGTTTCAACCGCCCTGACTTCGGTGGTCGCATTTGACAGTTATTTCTGAGGTTGCTGTGGTCCATTTTACAAGTAATGATAGCCGTCCGGGCCTACTATAAAACAGCCAAAGATGGTGTCCTAGTCTATATTGATGCCAGCAATAATGCGGCCACCGAAATCACAGCGGTTGAAACGCTCGAAGAAATGCCCATCTACGATATTTATGGTACTTTTTCTTCATGTCCCATAATTTTGGGATGTATGTAGGTAGGTAACTATATTAAAATAGTACATTACGACACATCGGTCGTGTTTTAAAACATCGCCACTCGTTTCGAATTTCGTTTTTGCACGTGTCTCGTACGACGTTTTTTAGTACAGATGGCCCTTCCGAAGTTTTGGAGCTGACGTAAAATGACCCACTTCTCGCACTAGAGCCTAAAAAGTACACCATCTGTACTAAAACATAATTTGAACTTGTACTGGGTTTCCAAAAATAACGCATGATTTAAATTTAATGAATACTTTACAGCATACTTATATCGGCATACTTACTTTTTTTGACCAATTTTTATATTTTTCCCTGACTCATAAAGTACACAGAATAGGGGTAAGTAGATATTTATTAGCAAATCACCCCGCAGTCGTGATGTCTTAGATAAAAGCCTATTTTCTGGCATTTCAGTGTATCCAAACCCTTCATTTCAGTGAATCCAAAATATTGCGATAAGATAACATAGGTTTGATTTAAGGGGTTATTTATAGTCAAAGTTATATGACGGCAAGCTCTCATGGATTCAAACCCATGGTTTGAAGCGAGGGATTCTACACTGCATCTAGCTATTTATGCAAATTTCATGGAAATTTTGAACAAATAGTGGTATGTATACAGCAAAGCCTTCGAAGTATATTCTCGGTGTGCTTTACTAATACTAAACCTTATTTTGTACTTTGTGATTCAATCCAGAAATTGGAAATTCAAAGAAGAGGTCATTTTTTTCATCAATTTAAAATCTTACATACAGGGTCGCGTTTTATAAAGTTACAATTTCGCTGTTTGCCTCTCTTTCTAGCCAATACGTGCGTGCATTAGAGAGGCAAACAGCGAAATTGTAAATTGTAACTTTATAAAACGCGACCCAGGTGGTACATACATCTTATATTTTGTGACATTCATTGGTTATGTTTAATTGCTTATTCACATTCAGGTGTTATGTTATGGGTTCCAATGTATAGATACCTACTACTGCCGAAGTAAAATCGCAGTAGTACTGCAATTTTAATGAGGCTGTTAATTTAATTTTATGTTAAATAAATACACTTAGATAAAAGTATAATGACTTAATCATCTCTCGTACCTATCTGATGTTATGGCTAGATAAAACCAATCTCCCAATACGTGCCAAAATTGCAGTATAACTCTAGTTGCACCATTTATTATCACTATCAGCGTGGTTACTTCTGAAGTTGTGAGTATAGTATAAATAAATCTTTCAATTCCACTTCATTATTCATTCTCCTACATCACAATGAAGCTCTCAGTCGCTCTCGCTATCATCATCGGCTCATCTGCCTTCGCGGCCCCCACCGATGACTTGATCTTAAAAGAGAGGACGAAAAAATCTCCATCGATTTCATCATACGGCGCAGGCGGCTCCTATGGTGCTTCCTACGGCCCGCCTTGTGCTGGCGCCGCACCTTTAGCGCCTATAGCGTTGTACCTGGCTCCACAAGGTGCCCCGCATTATAGAGAGGAAGAAATGGAAGAGCACTCCGAACAAGCTCGCTCGTATGACGGCTCTAGCTATGGAGCGTCAGCGCCAGCGATCTCGTTAGCACCTGCAGCCCCAAGCGGGGCTATTGGCTACTTTCCTCACGGAAAAATCGGCCCTTGTGGGGTCCCACTTCTCCTTAGCTGCTCTCCCAACGTAGTCGCTGGGCATCTAGCCAGCCATGGTTATGCGGCTCCGGCCTACAAGCAGTCAGACAAGGAGGAGGAGACCACGGAATTGAAGGAGGCAATGGAAAAGTCCTGGACAGAAGCACAAAGGGAAGCAAACAATCTTGGACAACACCATCACCATTTGGAAGGCGTTTTCCTTACCGGTGACCACAAGTCTCTAGGTGAACACGTTCATCACAAGTCTACGCTATAATGTATGTGATCTATGGTTGTAAATAGGATCTGTAATGGCAAATGAGTGAGGAACAATGTTTACAAAAATGTTACTGTGTAGTAATCATTAATTTATTTAACTTATTTATTATGTTTTCTATGAAATAAAATGTTACTTAAAATTTGATGATTATTTATCATTCTCTTTTTTTATAGGTACATAATTATAATGCATCGTTTTTAACGATCGATTGTTACGGTTCCGTAGTAAACTAGGAACCCTTATAGTTATACCATGTCCGTCTTTCCGTATTACTCGTAAAGCCCTTAACTACGTAGATATTGGTTAGGTACGGTTGATTGCAAACTATTTGTTTACAATAATTGCAATCATTAACTAATCTCACTACAAATATACAGGGTATGACAATAAATCGTTGACATAAAGTAGGTCATTCTTTTTTGTGTTGTTACTTTTTTAGGGTTCCGGTAGTAGTAAACAAGGAACCCTTATAGTTTCTCCATGTCCATTGTCCGTCTGTCCGTCTGTCGGTCAGTCCGTTTATCAGTTTTCCGTCTGTCTGTCAGTCCGAAAAAATGAATGAGAATACTTTAAAATAAAACAATTTCGAACTTAATCGGGCCAGCCGTTTTTGAATAACTACGGAACCCTACACTGAGCATCGTCCGACATGTTCAAGGCCGATTTTTTTATTTGGGTTTGTATTCCGGTTAGGTGTAAGGGCAAAAGTGCAGTTATCTTTTTAACCAATGAATTTATTGACGTGTGATGTATTTTTCGACGGCTGTTTCGATTTGCTTTAAATGCAATGTAAGTGAATACCATTATTGCATTGACTTCGTTTGTGAGGAAGAACTATTAAACAACCTCGAATGAAATGAATTGTTCTGTGAGCATTGTGGAAACGAATTATTTTCCTTTTTGTTTTCTTTGGGTTCTTTGGGCAAAAGTTTGTACTGTTCAATATGCAGAAGAAATATTAAAGAAGATCTTAAATAAATAAAATATTTAAAAAATGGCTAAACCTTTTTTATTTATTATTTATTTATTTATAACCATCATAAATTTTGCCTAATATTCACGAAAGCATCGATAAATAGTTTTATTTTTATGACCCCAATACATTTTCTGTGCTTAGAAATAATAATCATTTTATGACAGTCATATCCAATCTTTAAATCCGCTCTCTAATAATGACTTTACATTTTTTTTATTTTATTCTTAGGATCCTTGTTATTTTTGAAGGACCTATTTAACGATACCCCACACTATAGGCTTAGGTATAGCAAAATAAAAAATATCCCCATTTTACTAAAAAATATTTTTTTTCTACTTTTTATTCCACCGCTTTGTTGGCTAATAAAATAAGTATTACTTGTACCAATTGGAAAAAAAAGCTTTCAAAGAGGCACAAAGCCTCCTCTGGTGTCTTTGTGCCTCTTTGAAAGTTCTTTAAATGAGATCTAAAAGTGCCCAAAGCGCCATAGCCACACGGATAATTAATTATTTCACAATTTCTGACTTGTCGTTGTATTCTGTCCGTTTTTTCCGAAACTCGACATCGAGCGTGCCTATTTTGCGTGGTCCCAACGCTGGCTCAGTACTTGTTGGGGACTCCACAGTCCACACCACATACACCCTTGAATTTCTTTGCAGATGTACCTCACGATGTTTACCTTCACCGTAAAGCACTTGTGAATATCAAATGATATTTCGTATATAAGTTTTTTTTAATGCATTGGTATGGGTCGGGGATTGAACCCACGACGCTACGTAGCAGCCGTGCGTTTTACCATACGAACAAATAAAACATGGAAGCCGCACGCCATGCTAAATTGCCTTTCAAAAACGGTCCTGAATTTTAGTTGACAAATGTCACCCCCTCTTCAATGCATCACGGCAATGAATTTCAATGTCAACCTATGACAACTTAAACCATCATTTAAATATACTTAGTTGTGATTGGTCCATCAAAGTATTGATTGGCTATAAGTATTCTATAAACATTTATCAAAGATATTGCGCCGAAATATGTGCTGTGTTGAAAAAACGCTATGTCCTGCCCATCTTGGCACAATTGAACAATTATTTCTGGGGGCATTTTTGAGCTAGCGTTAGACGTCAATGTTATACAGGGTGCTCGTGAGCATTCCGAAAGATTTTAATGCTGGATTCCTGACCATATTTAGAGTCTTTAATGTTACGTAAAATTTCCTAGATTCGGCTTGGTTTCAGAGATAATCAACCTTTTTTCGAAATAAGTTTTTCGACGTAACTCGTCATTTAACTTCTTTTTGATTACAATGCTACCACAATGTGTTCTAATATTACCACACCTTTTGCCTGACAATAAAAAAATACGAATAGACTTGACGAAATAACCTGTACCCAAAGAAAACAATTGAAATAAATAATTTAAACAAATTGTTGTTATGATAAAAAGTACTGGAAATGTTAAAAATTATTCAAAAAGCCTAAAAAAAGATTTTTTTTTTGGTGGAATTGACATTAGATCTCATAATATTTTTTGTTTATTTTGATGTCTAGAATGCATAGTTAAAATCTTTCGGAATGCTCGCGAGCACCCTGTATATGGTCGCAGGTTTTACCCCTAGACCTAGGCTAATTTCTGACTTACGTGAACTTCGTTATGTATGGATTAATCTATAATAAGCATGATGACTGGCAAGTCAAAACAGCATCTTTTTTTCGAACTGTCGAAACGATCACCACTATGGAATTTTATATGAAATACTCAAAAGTGACGTCACGTTTGAGTACTGCCAAAGGACCTACTCTTTTAAGTTCTTTTCAATTTATTAAATAGAAGTTCTGTACAAAAAATACTGCAATCTACATCTTAGTAATAATTTCTTCGTGTATTATGTCGTGCATAATGTTAAATAATTTATTTTAACTACAGTCATCATCCCTATTATGTACTTACGGTAATACAGTAGACAAACTCTTACTTTCAGTGAGAAGAGATGAAAATTATTACCTTATTGCCTTAGTTACTTTATTGACCCTTTATGTATCAAAATTAATTATTTTTTAAATATAAAATACGTTCTTGGGGTTTTTCGTGGAACGACAATTTACACTGAATTGTTATTTTTATGACATGTCTGAAAACTGAGCAATATATTTTATTTTTAATGAATGCACACAGTGACAATAATTACAGAATTAATAGTCATTGTGGCAAGGGACTTCATAAGTACATCGTACTTGTACTATAACGATAATGTTCTTAATGATGGAGCTTAAGTTAATTAAGAAATTGGGTACCTATCAACAAAAAAAATAACATACTATTATGGCTTCGAATATGAATAATCCCATTTCATTTAGATTTTTACATAAATTATATTTAAAAAGTAAGAACGTAATCCTACTTTGGTTGTCTAGTGAAATTTTGATTTCAAAGTGCATAATATGAAATCAATAAGGAAAATTACTATTTTTAACATCATTTATCGATTATTGTCTGAAATACGTGATAAAGGCAGTGTTTCAACGCTATTCTTGGAACGCGGAACGATGACTAGGTTGCGCGGAAGGGCCGCCTCAGCATGTCCCGCACGCCTCGCCGCGCGGGGCACGTACGGACGCAGTTTAGCCGGGGAGGGACAATTAGGAAATTTTAGTATAAATGCATTAACAGATTCATCTCCACATCACACAACGGTAGCACACGATGAAGACTTTGGTTGTGCTTGCCGCCCTAGCGGCAGTCGCCATAGCCGGACCTACGTTCCGCGCTGACGACGCAGACATCGACATCACGAAAGAGAAGAGGTCGCCAAGCTTTGGGCATCAGCCTCTCCTGCCGATCCACCATCATCAACCCTACGTGCAACCAATCATACCGCATCATCTTGGCCTGAAGAAACCCTTACACATATCGCATCCTTATGGACATCACGGCCACATCTTCCGCTCTGATGACGAACAACTGGAAGTTCATTCAGCTGAAGCCAAGGAATCAAAGAAAACTTGCATGAAGGAGATGGAGGCGAAGTGTGATGATGAAGTATCTGCTAAATCTAGCGAATCTGAGGATGCCACTAAGGTAGATACCGATGGAGCCATATCGGATAGTGAAGTAGCACAGAGCTTAAAGATGGCAAAGGAAGCTGTCGATACTTTACAAAAAAAGCTGCAGTTAGCTGAGAAGAATCCTAGAATGACGCAATGGAAACATGGAGAGTCGGAAGCTGATGGAAACATGCACGAGAATGTTGAAACTGCAAAACTAGCTCTGGAGCATATGCAGCGCAACTTCGGTAACTTGGAAGCTATGAATGTACACGCCAGAGCTTCGAATAATGGTGAAATACATGAAGCTAATTTGAAGCTCGAGCCAGCCTTTAAGAGCTCCAAGGACCTAAAGTCAGACGAAGAAAGATTAGCTCAATGGAAAGATGCCATTGATACTATCCAGAAGAACGTCGAGCTAGTGAGAAATATTGAAGATAGTTTTCAGAACAATGAACATTCTGAGAAGTCTGCCGCTCTTGAAATAAGCTCTAGTCTTAAACATGATATTAGCAGCGATCTGAAGGAGGCACCTTTAGCATTAAAAGAAGAAAAGAGTTCCACCATGCGTACGTCAGATATGAAGATGGCTCAGGATATGGGAAAAAAATCAATGGATCTTAAATCAAGTTGGCAAGCACGTGAGAATGAAAAACAGGCTCTCGAAGAAATGAAAACGGCCCAGAAAATAGAGAAAAAAACGACTGATCAGAAAACAAACTGGCAGGCACGCGAGCACGAGAAACCTTTTGATTCCAATGACGAAATGGAAACTTCAGCGTCTACATTAAGCGAATCAAAGACAACCCTTCCAGGTACAAAGGATCAAGTTTTCAGAAGTGAGAGTACTCAATCTGAAATTAATGCTGATGTGCTACCTATCACCAATGCAAAATCTTTGCAGCCGAAATCAAACGAGAACATTGACATGAAACAAGCAAAGCAAGCGGTCATACAAATATCAATGGATACTCCTTTGGTTGATACCCCTACGTTCATGAAATCTGCTGATCATGACCAAGCGGAACAGCATAAGAAGATTGAACATTTCCGTTCAAATGGTCAATTTTTGGAGAAAGAACATGACTTGGGCATGCCTAACCATCATAAAATGATAGCTGAACATCACCAAGTTGAACATTCATCTCATTTGGGAAATGACATGAGTTTGAATCATGATCACCAGAAGTCATTAAGCTCCATGCACGCCAAAGAAGCTCACGATACTAGCTTAGACATGCCTAAAACCAAAGAGAATAGGCTTTTGGATAACCAGAAATCCTTAATCTCCGCTTCTCACGGAAAGGAAGCCAATGGGATGACAATGAAATCATCTGATCTACTGGCTGGTCAAAGCGAATTAGTTGGAGTGGCTGTGAAACACCCTGAGCTGGTACAATCTGGACATCACTCTGAGAAGCTGCACCCATCTTTACTTCACGCTCACGGCAAATCGGCTGAGGATGGCGCTATGTTTGCTCCAATCGGAATGAACTCTGACTTTAAAGAAGCTCTGGTGCCGATCAAGGCATGGAAGGAAGCATCGGCCAGGGGAGCTTACGGATCCGGCGTATCAGGATTGAGCAGCTATGGCTCCGGGTATGGGGCTGGTTCAGGTTCTGGTGCTGTGGGCGTATTCCCGAGTGCCCACGTCGGCGGCTGCGCAATCCCGTTGCTTCTCAGCTGCTCCCCGAACGTGGTGGCCGGCCACTTAGCGAAGGGCCACTCGTACGCCGCGCCCAGCTACGGTGCTGGAGGATACAGAAACAGCGAGAACCCAAGCTCACACACCAAACGCGACATCACGAAGATCAGCCGTTCATCCAAAACTAACCGAACTCCTACCAGCAAGGGCTTACAACATAAAACTATTCTGATAACCGATAAGCTTTAAAAAACTTCAAGATCGTCTGAACCGGCAATAATGACAAGGACTGTGTAACTTAGGTATCTATTTTTATCTAGGCTCTAGAATTAATTTATTTTTCTAATAATGTAAGTATTTATTTTTTGTATCAGATAAATTTAGCAATGCAATCACAAATAGAAAATAAACTATTTACGAAAATGTTACTTTATTCGTTTACATTTCTTTTACCTGTAGTCCCCTCTCTGAAAATAACTATTTATAGTATGTTGATATAGTTCTTTTCAGGGTGTTATTGTGTGTATAAGAGCAATTTTATTTAGAAAATTACATAACAATAAAATAGCCTTCACATTAAAAAACAAATAAAAAAAATATATTTGTAACTTAATAATCAGAAATTTGTAAAATTTTACCCCAGTAACGCAATTTAAAGTACGACTTTTCCCATTTACTTACTCGATGGATTAATTGTGATTTAAGAAACAGTTTCAGAAAATTACTAAATTTATCAATGTTTCATGTTGTTAAAAATATGTATTCTATCATTTTTCATATCAGATATAAGTGTTGTTACCATCCATACATATTTTAATTTCGGTGCTATGACAGAAACTAGATTACGGATACCTAGTCAAGGGCATTAATATGTATAGGATAGGTCCACTTTTTACTGGAGAAATTTCAAGTCTGGAGCATAGGGTCTAAAATTGTATATAGGTATATGGAAAGATTCTTTCAGTATGACTGAACCAAATGTTTTTAAAATTCGTGTAAATGTACATTTATTTCGTTCCTGCCATAAGAAATAGAAACAATAACAAATAATCTATACGGTGATATAGGTAATTTATATTTTAAATACTAGTATTTCCATAAAAAAAAAATCAGTTTTGTTTTAAAATCACGCTCAAATTAGTGTTTTAAAAGCCTATTCACCCACATATCGGTGAGGTTATTGACTCCTTACTCATGGGTACATTTACACATATTTACAAGTATGTATATTGTATTCATTGCAACGTCAACCCAATGTCGCAGCCAACGGTTAGCTAAGCACAGTTTAATAAAATACATCCAGTACATTAAGTATGTGATCAATGAGCATATACCTTTTTATTTCTACGTAGCTTAATAAATAATAAAAATAGTCAAATAATACTAATAGAGTAGCGTATAGCACATATAGAGCTCTATTTGTGAGTTGTTAACCTTATGATTTCAATAATATAGTAATTTACGTTATATAAAAAACAGAATTTTGAGATTGTAAAATGTAGTAGGCTACAACAGCAGCCAGACAGACATATCAACAAACGAATACAAACGTTTTTTTAAGTGTACCTACCTAAACGTTTCTGCTTGTACATATTGAGTCTATTTATTTATTTCGAGGCCGGGTTAGTATCGTCTTGTCTAAAAAGCAACTGGCCTAAAAAGCATTGCAGATGGTCTATGTACAGATTGGTCTAAATAGCAGCTCGTCTAAAAAGCAATCTACCAAAGAAACTTCAGTATCTCCACATTTGAAACGAAGTCGAATCATCGCACTAAAAAATAACAGATAAAATACTGATAATATTTGATACATCTTAAACTTTAAGCTTTAATAAGTCCCAAGTGTGCAATTCATAAACCTTTGACGGTATGAGGAATTTGCCAACAAAACATATCATTTACCGAGTAATTTGAGGAAGGTGTCATTATAAGTAATACGATTAAGTGTGGCTTGGGTGAGGGACCTAAGTTGACGAATTGTGTTATAATCATAACCATGCATTCTGGAATAATTATTGTTCTTTATGGAATCCTTGTGACCGTCAACACTTACCCAGCCCTAGTTTATGATTACTTTAACCAAAATACTGGAGACATTGAAGAAGTAGGAGACAACTACCAGGGTTCCGACTTTGAGCAGAGTCCATGTTTGCGATCTCACAATGGTGAAGTGAAGTGCTTCTTTTATAACGAGAATCCAGAAAACACACCTGAAACGTCGGAATTTTCTTCGCTACAGTATAATCCAATTGAAACATCTGGTGGCCAATTGGAGCAGGGAAAAAAATCTATTTATGAACAATATCCTTCGAACTTGGAAAATCCAGAAGCTACCGAATTTCTACCATTTAATACTAACTACAACACCTACAATTATGAAGGCTCTCCAATACACACGTACATTCATGGTTTGGTTCCTGAAGATAGTTCAATGTTCTACGGAGATATATATCCGCCCGAAGATCCGTTATCTTTCAATCGTCTTGCGAGGAGAACTTCGAGTTACGAAGAGTTTTTGGCTCAGCTGTCGCATGACGCTCAAATGAACAACATTCTGCCAACAATGTCTTTTGTGAGAACTGCTGGACCTCGTTACTATCCCGCTCAAAGCCATTCAGTACCAGTCAGAGCGTCCTTCCCTCAGACTGGCAGTGACTGCGGCAGACCACTTCTTTTTGGCTGTTCTCCGATTATTTACCGTGGTGTTTTGGCAAATAAGGGATACCAACACGCCCCTGCAGTACCAATATTAACTCCAGCCACATACAAGACCTCAACGCGGAACCATAAAGTGTTAAATAAAGTTACACCGCCTGTTGATAAAAATAAGAAAGATCATCATGAAGCAACGAAAAATCTCCATAGTTATATAGTTAATTAAAACTTACAGAATCAACTGTTGTATAACAATTATTGTAATAAATTAAATCTTATAATATTTATTGTAAAAAACCAACCAAGTGATAAAGTATTCTTCAATATATGCACAACGTGATTGATAAAATGTATAAAAATAAATATCTTTTTACACATTCCTATCTGTGGTTTTCATGAAATCTTAGATCGTGTTTCTGTTATAACAATCTTCTATTAACCCCTAGAACGCCGATATCACAATTATGCTTGTCAATTAATGACTTTAATTATTGTAAATTAAGTCCAATCCAAATGTATTGTGACATAACTGTCAATCGGTACTCCGGGGGTTGAGACTTATCTAGAAGACATGAGCGTAGTGCTTGATTGGGTGTTAACGCCACTGACTTAAGGTATTTACATATCTACAGTAGGTATATTATCTACAGTAAATTATTTTGTTCGTAAAATTTACTTCCTTAATGAATTATTATGGCAAGCGAAATGTTAAGAATAGGTAATGTTTAATGGCATTAGTTATCCATACCCACCACCATGACGCATTATAATGTGTACAGGGTGTTCCACGAGCCACTGAAAACCTTGAACGGGGTGATTTGGTAGGTTAAACTGAATAACTTTTACTATGGAGCTAACACAGAAATCTCAAAAAAAAATTGCCTTTTTCATATAAAATGTCGTGATCAATCGGTCAAAATGCATGAAAAAGACAATTTTTTTTTTTAGATTTCGTGATTGGCCCCATATTAAAAGTTGTTCAGTATAGCATACTAAATCACCCCGTTCAAGGTTTTCAGTGGCTCGTGGAACACCCTGTATACCTAATGAGAATCGTTTATTATAAATTTAGAGTACCAACGCCATCGTTATGCCACATAAATACTAGCTGCACTAAAATCGTGCTTTTAGGGATTAAAAAGTACATAAAATCA
Organism: Thaumatotibia leucotreta; assembly: GCA_025490895.1. Taxonomy (NCBI): domain Eukaryota; kingdom Metazoa; phylum Arthropoda; class Insecta; order Lepidoptera; family Tortricidae; genus Thaumatotibia; species Thaumatotibia leucotreta. The sequence continues at coordinate 107,921 of JALPQI010002503.1, forward strand.
GTAGGTACTTTATTTTGGCAGAATACGACACATGCCCGCCTGAAGAGACCATGGGTTACTTCCTCCAGTGCGTGCGTCCCATGAAGACCAGCCGGTTCAACCAGTCGCACTGGGAGAACTACCCCGACCTCAGGGAACATAACTCAACGGAAATGGAAGATTCAAATTCGTAACCTCGTAAGACCCACTATAGTTACTACTACAGATGTAGGTAGTGCAAAATCCTTTCTCTTCGGCTTTTGACGGAAACGCCCGATTTAATCTCCCTGTCTCAATTAGCTTTAGTGCAATATATACTGAAGTTCATTGTGACAGCAATATGAATTCGAATGTTTCCATGAAAAGCCGAAGAGAAAGGATTTTGCACTACTTACATCTGTACTTTAATTGGTCCATGAGAGATTCAAATTGGATTAGAACATCTATGTACATGTACTTACACCCCGCGCAGTGTCTTACGACTACGAGGTTAAAAATTGATCTGAGGATCTAATGAGCAGCTAAAGTTTATGTACGTTGTATTTTCAAAAACCAACCAATTCGTCAATAGTCGATACCGAATTTATTAAATCGAGTTCATTTTACTAGATGTTTTTTATTTCCGTTAAATTTAAGGGAAGCTTATTTAGATACCTATATGTAATTAATTTCTCTAAGAAACTAGTGTCTTCACTCTTTATGTTATTGAGTTATTACATATTAAAAATAAGTTTGATGATTTAACAAGTTAAAAGTGTATTGCAACCTTTATTATATTATATCCTCATGCTACTTATTTTGACATGTGCCGTCAGTCACATGAGATTAACTTTTATGTTAGAGTCTGGCTAACGAAAGCTGAGAATGAGAAATGGCGGCAAATTAATAAAATATTGAGTATGGTAGTACTGGGTTGCACCCCGAAAATCAGTCTTGATACTTGTAATATATTTAAAACTTAAAATTATTTTGTTAAATTACCTGTATTTATTACAATCCAAATTAATATTATTTATATATGTACATAACGTAGCTGTTCCATGCAACTTTGTCTGCATGACACAATGCAATGTGATGTAGGTATTGTAGGTACCTACTACTCTAAATGATGATCCATGTTATTAAATGGATCCCATATCAAATTTTAAGCAAATCTGTTTAGTTATTTTCAAGTTATATCATAGATTCGACAACACCAAGTTAGTTTTAACTTTTTACATACATATTATGTACCTATTTTGTGGTTAGTTTTAACTTTTCACATACATATGTATGTAAAAAGTTAAAACTAGCTTGGTAATGTGTCGAACCTACGATATAACTTGAAAATAACTAAACAGATTGGCTTAAAATTTGATATGTTTTTCAGCTCTTCATAAATATAAATAAATAATATAAATAATATAAATAAATATATTTTTGGACATCTTTACACTAATCGACCTAGTCCCACGGTAAGCTCAATTAAGGCTTGTGATGTGGGTACTAGGCGACGATATATATAATAGATAGATACATATAGATACTTAGAAATATAGACAGCCATGACCAAGGAACAAATATTTGTGATAAATAAATACACAAATAATGCCCTCGCCGGGATTCGAACACGGAACCTCCAGCTTTGTAGGCCGCGTCACTACCAACTAAGCTACGGAGGCTGACAAAGTAAAAGACTTCATATCATTATAGTCTTTATACCATAATATGGCCGAAAAACAGAGTGATTTTCACACTTGGATATAACACTTTTATATGTCTATACATAGGTATAGGTAATATTAGTAACGATTTGTAAATTGTATCATCGCAGAATGGGTGTAATCATGATTAAAACTACCTATAAAATTGTCCATTACGACACAAGTGCGAAAAACGTGAAATTCTAAACGAGTGACGATTTTTTAAAAAACGACCGATAGGGAGTGTTTTAAATCGACACAAGTTACGAATTTCGTTATTGCACGTGTACGTGTACGACGTTTTTTAGTACAGATGGCCCTCCGAAGTTTTGAACCTTACTTAAAATGACCCACTTCTCACACTAGAGCCTAAAAAATGCACCATCTGTACTAAAAAATATAATTCTGCCGGTGTGTGTATTTTTAATAAATAGGAAACGAAATAATTTATATTTTTTATTCAGAATAATTAAAGTCAGACTTAAAAAACTCATACAATGATTCATATTAATGATTCATACTATTTGTGCCATAACACATAAATCACATAATAAACTCATCTAATGCAGTTTTTATGACATTGTCTCTTTCGCTGTACTTATCTTCCACATGAATGACATGGTCAGTCATTGATTTCCAATCTGAGGCAGTTATACTCGCGAACTTTTTTCATTCTTCTCCAACTCGCATAACTTTTCTACCGTATTTTTGACTGCGTTAACTCCTTCAACCTCTCCCAGACCTTCTGGTAAAAAAAACAAATGACCATATTAAATCAACCTAACATAAATACAAACTTAAATCTATTATAGTCGATAGTATATTAGATAATGAGTACAAGAAAATTTATTGAATAAAGGTAAGTATCAAAATGGTACTACGTACTAACCTAGGAACACTGACATCGTGTGTAAACACTCATGTTTTTCCTTTTAAGCGATGATTTTCTTCTCTTGTTTTTCTTTATATTTACTTATTATAGTACGCAGCAGCTTACGAACATTACTTTTCATAGTATTTTTCATCATAAACACCTTAAAACGTTGCAATTGTGGAAAGCGAGCAATGGGTGTCAAGTCGAACGAAAGACAGAACATGACGTTTGACAATTCAGCTTGTGATGCCATATGAAAAGTTCCGTAAAAAACTCATTCTCAGCTTTCGTTAGCCAGACTCTATTCCTAAAGTTCTCTCACGCTTGCCATTTCATTGTATGAATGAAAACAAAAAAAAAATCGAATTTAACATAAGTTGTTAAACCAGCCAACTTCTAATAATATTTCAATTCAAAGGAAATAAAAAAAAGCATCCTAGGTGGTTAGACAAGTTGCCAATCACTAACGCTTAGTCGTCAATCGTAAACGAAAGGCAGCTAGCTGTCTTTGTCGCACTAATATGAAAGAGCGACAGAGAGGGAAAACTACGATACGCTACTAAGCGTTAGCGAATGGCAACTTGGCTAAGCACCCTCTGTAGTGTTGCTGATTCAGAACTTGGTTAAGTTAGATAGGTTTATTTACCCGCCACGATTTATGCGTCGTTGGACTAAAAGTAAATATGGCGATGTATAAAAATGTCTACATATAAAATAAAATTGGTCCGAGTGTTAGAAAGCCAATACTTTAGAATGCTTAAGTCTTATCAAGTCGGAATATAAAAATGACTACTATCAAATTATAAAAATGTTTATGTCTTATCAAGTCGAAATATAAAAATGACTACTTTCAAAGTGTACAAATGTCTAAGTATAATCAAGTCTGAATATAAAAATGACTACTTTCTTTACTATAGGTCCAGGATTATAATAATACATATACGGATAAAATTCATCACCACCAACAATCATATACAGGTGGACATTTTTATACTTCGTCAAAATTATATACGCCCGAACTTATGCAAGTGGACATTTTTATACTTTGCCATATTTACTTTTAGTCTAGTGTCGCAACATGTTTATATTTGGTCTAATATACAGGTGAACATTTTTATACTTCGTCAAAATTATATACGCCCGAATTTAAGCAAGTGGACATTTTTATATATCGCCATATTTACTTTTAGTCCAACGACGCATAAATTCCCGCCACGTTATGAAAGCAAATAGTTAGGAGACATTAACCTTTTCAACGCCGCCAAGATCCATTAAAGTGGCCGTGTGTTGTCCTGCCTACCACGCCGTAGCCACTAAAGTGGTCATCGACTATGCTGTCAAAGTAACTGTCTAGCTGACAGATAAGGTTTATTTTCGTTGTTCATTAGTAGAGATACTGGCGTGTAGTGAATGTCACAATTTGATGCGAGAGGGAAGGCGTTGAAAAGGTTAATGAAAACAATGAAGGTGTATAATTATGACCAATTTCACTTTTAGGGACACCTAATTAGCGTGTCATTGAAAAACCTTAATTGCAGTAAGGTTCGTAACGACAATTGAGCACTAAATTTCAATAAAAACTCCGTGTTTGTGTTAATTTTATAAACTATAAGCGATATTATATAGGTATAATATAAAAACGCCGATCAAGCTTAATTTCTATCCTAAATATATTATACTTAATCGTCGTTACGAACCTGACTGCAATTAAGGTTTTTGAATATCACGCTAATTGGGTGTCCCTAAAAGTGAAAATGCCTATATTTTATTTGAAATTTTTTGACTTGATAAATCGGGACATAATATAGCATTAAACCGTGGTCAAATCAAAATCAAATGTAAACAGTGGAAACCTTTAAATGTTTGTTCCTAGTAGGTAATCTATATTCATGTGTGCATCATGTCAAGTAGGTAATAACAAATCTTGTGGAGGTAGGTTGTAACGATAAGAGTTAATAGAAAAGACAAAGATAATACATACAGTGAATCGGCTTTTGTTTATTTATGCGTCGAAAACATTCGATTCCCTATACCTACCTACCCACTTAACCATGTATAGTTAATTGCAAAAAAAGTATCGATTGAATCTTCTTATTAAATATGTTACATTATAATTACACAGAATTAAAGTGGGTGACATATTTTTGAGCATTTTTATATACACCTTATCACCTTATTTTGCCTTTGACTGTACGTAAGTCCACCGCTATGAAAATAAATATCTATAGTTCTTTACTTTAGAGCGCGAATCATATCAGCCGTCAGACGTCCGCTGCTGAACATAGGTCTCCCCCAAAGATTGCCACAATGACCGGTCTTGTGCCACCCGCATCCAGCGGACTCGCTGTGACTTTCACCAAGCCATCAGCCTTGTGGGGGGCCTACCCACGCTGCGCCTTCCGGTACGTGGCCGCCACTCCAGAACCTTCCTGCCCCAACGTACAATACTGGTACTTAAACCTTTCTCTTGAGTCAGTCTACGAGTGCCCAATCTATTAAAAATTACGGCTTCAAAATCCGTTGAGTAGTTTTAAAAATTGAAGCATACTCAGGGATGGACAGACAGCGACAGCGACTTTGTTTTATACTGTGTATACTTGGCCGTGTGGTGACGGCAGAAAGAATACATTTGTCACCACCCCAACTCCTCCTGCGGGTGTCGTAAGAGTCGACTAAGGATAGGTAATGCATGGAAATGATAGGTTGTCAAGGTGCGTTCAGACCAAACGAGCATTCGCTATTCTATCCCCCTCTCTACGAAATCAACGAATCACGTTTTATGTAACGATCGAATTTCGTTTCAGGATTCACTTTATAGCGGCGGCCGAGTATAGTGATTGTTCTAATATTGTGTAACATATTTGTTTTAACGTGTAATATCATTGATGAATGAGTAGTATGCGTATTGATACCGACTTGTACGACGACGTAATAGTCAATTCATTGAGTAAACAAAAATGTTTCATTCATATAGGTATATTATCTTTATAGTTTACGCAGAATAACTAAGATTATGTTTTTTCCTGAAACTTGAATGTGAGTCTATGTTTTGATAGGAATGGATGACCATAACATATGTAGTCATACCAACATATTAACATAACGTGTGACACGAGGCAGTACTTTAGATCTAGAAATGTTTTAATCGCAAGAACAAACACTTGTGTGTCTATTACAATAATTCAAGATGGGTATTTAAATAACGTTTTAGTTTTAGAATCCATCTAGGTGTTTAACCCCCTTATTCATAAACTTCTCCTAACTTAGCAAGCCGCTAAATATTAGTTTCCCTTAAACTTAAATTAAATTTTTAAATAGATACCTATTGGATGTCATATATAGGTACCAAAGAATCAAGACCACCAACGTCCGAGGTGGGTATCGAACCCACGTGCTCAGCTTTCGCGGCTATCTTAAGTTAATCCTTTTTTTATCATATTTATTTTCAAAACTGTACAATTGGGCATAGTTATGGAATATCGAATCAAGCGACTGAAGCCTGTCATTTCAGTTGAATCTTTCTCTCAAAAACTAAAGTTATTATTTTCAGTGACAGACTTCTGTCGCTTGATTCGATGTTCCATAACAATGCCCAATTTATATAGAGATACATAGATGAAATCTAACTAATTTACTTAACTTAACCTATATCTAAGATTGACCCTTGTGGCATTGTACCGAGGATGCTGGAGGTATTTTCTCGCTGTATCGCAATCCTTAGTTCTGAAACAGGTCCATGTGGCATTGCGCTGAGGATGCTGGCGGTGTTCGCAATGCCGATACGTTGTACGAGGAAGTCGGCAGCTCTACGGTCTCGAGTTGTATCAACCCGACCTTACGCGATGTCAGCAAACAATTTTCGCGCACTGTAGCCCCATGAACCTAAAGTCGATACACCAATAGACATAAAATCGCACTTTTCCGACGTAGCTCACCTAACGAAGACCAAAAGTTGCCTATCGGGGGAAATAACTCGTGTATAAGCGAATTTTGGCATAGTTGTAGGGAATGGTGTATTAAACCACGTACTAAAAGTACTGGTGGTTAGGGGTGGAGCTAACGGGGGGAGGGGGGTGTAAAGGTCCTTATTTTTAATTTGTCGTAAATAACTCGTAAACCGTGGCTTATAGTAAAAAACGGTCTAGTACATAAGTAATCTACATAAAATTCTCTACAAAAAAGATATACGCATGTTTCCTCTGGGATCAATATGTCATGAGATAAGAAAGCAAGAAGATGGACACAATAGAAATATACACATTTGTTTAAGTAGGTATGGCACATACAGAATGCTCGCGAGCATTCCAAAAGATTCTAATGCTCAATTTCTGACCATATTTAGAGTCTTTAATGTAATGTCGGAGATATGAGTTACTAAATCTAGAAAACGATAAGCAATGTTTTGCTTGGAGTGGTCTTTGCTTGGTCCATGCAGGTTTGCAGGTAGATGATACCAACCTATGAACAGGTGGCTGGTGACCTGACAGTATAAAAGGTCACTACTGCAGTGTTCATCAATTCATTCCCGTGTTAGACATAGAACGATTCACTCTTGTCTTGTTATGTGAAGGGTTTACATTCTTACGAAGGAAGTTATTTCTATGGGGTATGCATCTATGCATGGACGCAAGCTTAGAACTCTCCATTCGTTTTCTACTACTGCGTAGATGCGTAGATACAAGATTCTGAGTACTGTGAGTAACGAGTAACAAGTAGCTAGGAGGCAGATAACTAAAATCCTACCCCTCTTAGCTCGGCTGTCATTAGAGTTCCCGATATCAGCAAGTGGGATGAAGACTCAAGGCTCACGTAACAGTGAGTACTGGTATTGTATCACATGTAAACGGTAAGGTTTAAAATCGACAACAGTTGGTAAGGTAATGATTG